>JAXDDX010000470.1:40000-52626 GCA_034670405.1 Hoplostethus atlanticus | reverse complement strand
ACTGGAAAACTCTATTAAACGAATGTTGGTTGTGAATGTGTTTTTTTTTCCGGGAAACAAAAGGACATAATCTCGACCTTAAGAATCCCTTTCAACAGCAGTCTCCGTTTGCTTGTCCCAGTATACCCCCTTGAAACGTGAAAGAAATCATTTTTATTTATTTTTCAAAAACAAAATACCATACCGAAGAAAGAAACCAGTTAAAGCAATATTAAAGAAAGAACCTAGGTAAATTTTGAAAGACCATTCCCCCACAACCTGCCAAAAGAAAAATTGGGCCAAATCAAAAAATCCAAAAAAATACCGCAAGTTTGCCCTGGCCATTGGCATGACCCCTTGGGGAGCTTTTAAAAAATTTGGAAATCAAAACCAAGTTTACCGTTCGGATTAAAATCTTTCAGAAACATTTGATGAAAAAGGGACTATGACCTAGTAGGTGGGGTTGCTGCAGGAAAAAATTCCCCAAACGAATATGAAAAAAGAGAGAAAGGTACCAAAGAATCGAATACTCAGTCTTACAAAAACAGCAGGGGAACCGGAAAGGAAAGGTTTTGAGGGATGTGTTTTGGATGTGTTTCTGTTTTAAACCCTGTTGGCTGTTGGGGTTCATGTGAAGGGAAAAAAGGGTCCGTGGTTCATGGCCTTTTTCCCCATGGTCCAAACACGGCAGGCCTGCGAATGGAAATAAATTTTAATTTTAACCTCAAAGGCCCTTCGACCTGTTAGTCAATTATTTTTTGAATAAAAATTTGGGCACCAAAAAAGTCACCAACATGTTTTATCCCCTTAGAAATTTGGTAAAAATCATTATGAAAGATTTGATTAGGTTTTTAAAATAATTATTAGGAATTGTCAAAAACTGAAATTCATTAAACGGGTTGGCCGGACAATTACTGAGGAAGGGTTTTGGGGAAACCCTACGGGGGAGGTTTAAACCAAACCCAGAAAAAAGCTATTTCCCCAAAGCCAATCAGTTTAAAAGTCTTTTCCCCCAGAACGTAAACTTGTGTTAAAACAGGGCTGTAACGTACACTCAATAAATAAAAAAACAATTCCTGTTTTCAAATAATCTTAATATTTAGATTTCAAATCACATTCTATTTGTATATCCTTTAATCACTGTTACAGTCTCAAAGGTATATATAATAATAGTAACCTAAATAATAACGGTATATATAATAACGGTAACCTAACTAATAACACAACAGCAGATTGTACTGTGTGGAACTTTTGTGCACTGATTAAAAGTTTTTATTTTGTAATAAATTTGGTCACCTTGAAATGTTGAGGAATAAAGGTCTGCTCTTGATTATAGAATATTTGAATATTCAATGTAAGATTCAATAAATTATTTAAAAAAAAATTATCAATACTTTCAACCCTATAAAAACAATATCCTGTTTTTTCTGCAGGTCCTGGGTGGGAACTCCTTCAAACTACATTGTCCAGTATACTTCAACCAACAAGGACAATTGGCACAATCCTGCCAAAAATATAACAAATATTTGATTTGTGAGAAAAAGATTTCTGACTGACTTTGTGGCGGAAGGTGGAACGTTTGCATCGACTCTCGAATGTTCGACAAATGTGACCAAAGTCACGTCACTATGAAACTGTGTGGTTTGAACCTGCAAGTTATTCATCTTATTCATTCAGTTCTTCCATGTTGCGTTCTTGCTCTGCCCATTAAATCACCTGGTTTGATGGATTCCTGGAAATACTCAACCTCACACTGTGGGACTTGAACATGACACTGGGTTTTGTAATGCACCAGCCGGCCAATCATCTAAAATCATGTTAAAGCTTCATATCGACTACAACTCTGAGGCACTACTGTGACAAACAGATCCGTCTATCCATCAAACGTGACACCGTTGGTCTGATTTTGGCGAAACTGGGAGATATGATGTCGTTTTGGCATTTAGAAAAATACAATTAAAGATAAAAACTTTGAAAGGTCACTGCTACACCAGCGGTCCGATTCTGAGGAAACTTTGAGGGGATGATGCATCTCGTTACTGATTGGCCCAGGAGGTGCCTGCATCACACTTCACTTGTTTCAGATTAGGCTTACAAATACATTTCTGCACATTTTTGCTCTAACTTCGGTGGTGGTGCCGCAAAAACAGGAAGTGTAAAACGTCCCTGGTAATTCCCATCTATGAGTAATGAACCAGGTCGTAGCGACGCGCTAGCCTGCCTGTGAGCTTCATAAATAACCCCCGGTATCGTTAATTTGCAAAATGCTCTTCTTTGCTATTTGCTGCATTCTCAGTGATATCATGTTCGCTGCAGCTGCAATGACCCAGTTTTCCTCGGGGGTCTTTACTCCTGTCTTATCGGGCCGCCGAGGCTGTCCTGGCTGTCCTGGCTGTCCTGGCTCACGTCTCCACTGCACACTATCTAATAAAGCAGAAACGCCTGAACATACATCACTCCACTGACTTTGTCATATTGTCCTTGCTGAGTTTGTCTCTGTGGCTTGTTATTTGCCTCGACCTTCTCTGTCATACATGGTGACTCTAGGGACACGGGATGTCTGTCAGGGTGCTGTGACCTCTGACCCCTGACCTCCGTACTATTATTATCTGGATAGGAGGATCAGCTAACGGCTTCAAATGTGAATGAGGTGTGATGTGTGTGTGTGTGTGTGTGCTTACCACTGGGCCTGGTTCCCCGCGATCGCCTCTGGCTCCTCTGATTCCTGGGCCTCCCTATTTAAGACACACACACACACACACACACACACACACACACACACACACACACACACACACACACACACACAAAGCAGGAGGTGATTACAGACACACATATCCAAATTCATGGCGTCAGGTTTCGGGTGTGATGTCGGTATTTGCGGATCAGCAGATTGCAGCGCCGAAAAACCGCGATGCAAGAAATACGAGTCTGAACGTGTCAACCTGAGATGGGAAGGAAGCGGCGTCACAATGAAGGGAAAAGTAAATCAATTAAAGTAATAAGATGGAAGAGAAAGTCAATTAACTAAAGTAACTCAATCTGTAAATGAAACATTTGATATATAGGGATCTACACTGTGTGTGTGTGTGTGTGTGTGTGTGTGTGTGTGTACTGATGTTGTCATTACACAAATCCCACTTTTCACTGCATGCTTGCTGAACTGCTGCTTTGAACGTTTGAAAGAATCAAACACACACGGAAGCAAACGACACACAACCGGTCCAGGACGGTGAAGTGAGATGAGCTGGTGATGTGACGTAACAGACAGAGTCAAATAATAAACATGGAGTCTTGGTGACCGGCGGGGTTGTGGGAGCGTCTGCAGTGTTCATGCAGGACAAATACACGACTTAGAAAACTGCCGATTTAAAGAGAAAGGTCCTGGAAGGTCCTGGAAGGTGAAGACGATCAAATTGTTACTGTTATCATGAGGTATTTCACAATCGGGCAATATTATCTTTTTGGAGCAAAGGAAAACCAACATCGGTGGATTCACTGCCATGTTGGCCGCCTGTGTGACGCCATGTTGGAGATATCGGAGCTACAAAAGAGAAAATTCCCACTAATCGCCACTAGGGGGCGGACGTGAATGTTTTTTTCCCAGTCGGCAGCTCATATTTACGATAAACCCAATATGACGTGAATGCAGCATGATGCAGGACAGACACAGGGCAGCATGCGTGAAGGAGAACGACCACTGTGTAACAGAGTGTGTGTTTGCTCACGGGGGGTCCGGTGGGGCCCGGGGGGGCCTTTGCTATCCTGGGTGCAGGTGCAGGCTTTGGGCATGGCCGGGCAGTCGGCCTCCTTCCTCTGGATGGATCACAACACATGAACAGGACAATGAGGGTGACAGGGAAACAAAAAAACATGACAGGTGATGAAATGAAGCAGACAAGGCGGAAGCGAGACCGTCCCGTAACCGAAGGGCCGTAGGTTCAATCCCCATCAACATCCACGCGTCCTGTCCAATCACTGGGTTACATTCTTACATTTTTTGCATTGATATTTTAGTTGTTCTAGATGAAGGAATGAGCTAAAAGCTTAACATGTAAAAAGCATCACGACTATTTACTCTGTTTTTGGTGTTTTTCATATTATTTTATTTTTACTTGACAGAACAAAAGGTTCCTTATGCATTAAATAAGTTTAAGCGTCTAAAGGATTACTGGAAGTAGCGTCAAATGGTTCTGGTCTGTTTCTTCTCGAGCTGTTAGATGTTACCAGACTGAGATGGAGACAGAATGAACTTTGACCTCACCAGACCAGGAAGCTCGCAGCACTTGTCTCTGTTGGCCCAGGAAGTGCTGCAGATGATGTCGAAGGACTGGAGCTGGAACTGGAGGGGAGGAGAACACACACACTTAGCAAGGATATATTAATACATTTATGCTTTTCTTTAAGGCTAAAAGACGAAGAGCAAAACACACAGAGACGTCAGGACAAACAGGAAATAAGTGTCTGGCGATTCCTGGCGAGGAACAAAGAAGTTCAGCTGTCTGGTGACAACAGCAAAAAGAGGAGAAACAGTGAGAACAGACACCTTTTATTTTGAAATGACTGTTGGGTCATTTCAAAATAAAAGGTGTCTGTTCTCACTGTCAAGCCAAGCAATGTGGTTCAGGCAGTACACACACTGTACATTGGTAACTGGTAAAAAAGCCCTTAAAGAGAGTGAAATGACAATAAACTCAAGTTGACTTGATATGAAACGACAACATGCAACAACACACACATTCACAGCAGCTCTGCTACGCTAACGCCAGGAATCATTCCTCCATCTCCTCTTCAACCCCAAATCCAAATCAGACTTTGAATCCATTTCATTTGGGATCTGGAACGTTTGAGTCCATCTTAAAAACATAAAAAAGTTGCTGATGTTTTGTTGTTGTTTGATGAAGAAGCGTCGTGCATCATCTGGACTTTACAAACGTGTTTTTGAATTTTCTCTGAAGGAACATGAGGGTGTTGGTTTGGGGACCGTTGATGGGTTTTAAAGAGATCAAACTTCTGAAGCCCTGATGGCAGAGGATGGTGTTGTTAGTGTTATCAGTGGTATTAGTGTCATGTGGTGTCATTTATGAATCACCGCCCAACGTCTGTGTTTCCTAAAACTCTTTCACACGATAATGAAATCATCTGGAGTTCAATTTGTCACGTTCTGATTTAGCATTAAAAACCTAAACCCGTCCAGAGCTGGTGCTTTGCACCGGGAGTTTTACTTCACAAATTACAGACATGAATGAATGACTGGACTAACAGACTTTCAGATTCAGGATGAAAATCACAGACGATCCTCGCAATTATTCCAAACCGCTGGAGGCCCCGAGGTGATGGGAGTCCCAAGCCAGTCAGGCTTTTCTGGAGGTTAACTAGAGTTCACAGCTTCCCTTTCAAACCTCTTGCATCAGTTCTCTGGTCACTGTCTGTATTTGAGTGGTGATGGGCAGTAACGAGCGATGGAAGATTCTGGATGAGTTCCTCATACTGCCTCCGTTTCATTCCAAAGACTAATTGATCAGGCTGCAAGGCAGAAAT
Source organism: Hoplostethus atlanticus (assembly GCA_034670405.1). Classification (NCBI taxonomy): domain Eukaryota; kingdom Metazoa; phylum Chordata; class Actinopteri; order Trachichthyiformes; family Trachichthyidae; genus Hoplostethus; species Hoplostethus atlanticus. Next base: position 47,106 of record JAXDDX010000470.1, on the reverse strand, counting down.
GAAGAATAAATCCTGGACGCCAGCGGCAGGAAGCCTTCGGTCACATGACAGACCTCGACCTTACCTAACCTTAACCTTGAACGTGACAATGAAATGAAAAGTGACTTTTTCACCTTGTTAGCTAATTCTCCACATAATAAAAAATACTTATTTAACAGTAAATTAAAAAAGATAAGCACCATTTTTACTTTATTTTTTTCTTTAAATTAAGATGCCATTACTTTTACTTCCTGGTGTATTTTACTTCCTGGCGGACCAGTGGCCGTGCATAAAACCAATAACACCATCATGACGTCTGATCAGCCCCGCCGCCTCGCATCACATAAAACCTCTCAACTTTCAAAAAGACCCGAGTGACATCATGACACCCGGTTTCCTGTTTCCTGTTCGCTGAACGTCTTCATTTTGTGAGTCAAGATTACCCACAAAGCACTTCACAGCGCATTGCTTCACCTACTACTGAGTATGAAAGTGACTTCACTGACTGTATGTGCTCTAGTCCAACCCGCCCACTTCTGAACCATATTATGCCCCGCCCCCAACATCCTGTTTCAACTTGAACTACGGCAGCAAGACACCGCGATGTGCCGTTAGCTCCACTGTCTCCTGTTCATGTAACCCTGACGGAAGCTTTCTGCCCAGTGTTCTGTACCATCACCATCCATCAGGTGGATTTGTCCCGTCCATCTTGTCCTGGTTCTTTTCTGGATCTTGGTCATGAGAAGATGAAGGTCTTCTGGAATGTCAAACACATTCCTCTGTTTTCACCTCCTCTGTGTGAGTGCGACGTCATCTCCAGCCTCCCTGAAGGCTTTCTGCACCAAAACACCAAACTGGCCGGTGAGTTTCTCCCACCGTCGCCGATCATTCCCTGACCCTGACCCTGGATCAGGCTGGTGGGTTTATCTGATGTGTACGTTGGAATCACGCCTCTCCGTCTTCGGCCTCTCTGAGTGCACAGTCGATTTGAAGAGCCTCGCTGTGATCAGGCCAATCAGACGGAGCAAACCTTTCTGCAATTGAAAGCCAATTTCTGTTTGTATTTGCGTCTCTGCTTCGATGAAAACATTGAAACGTAAATGGAACCGGTGTGACAGAGTTTCAAACTACATCGGCTCTCGTCTTTGCTTTTGTCCTGTTTTCCTTCTGAAGGGGAGAATCGGTCTTTCTGGTTGTTTCTGGGTCAGATCGGCTCGGGGATATTTTTGGAAATGCGCTCGGCTGATGAAATCGTCCCCGGGTCTGGACCAACGCTTCAGAGACAGAGTGAGGCGTCGCCCTGCTTTCAGAGCAGCGTGACCTCTTCACGGTCAAACACGCCGCTTTCACCTCCATTTATTCAGGGACAGTTGAGGGAGCTGACCAGTACAACCACAGTCTCTACTGGTTCTACTGGGAGCTGACCAGTACAACCACAGTCTCTACTGGGAGCTGACCAGTACAACCACAGTCTCTACTGGTTCCACTGGGATCTGACCAGTATCTTGCCCGAGCACGCTCCAGTCAGAAGATATTTTAAAGTGTAAATCTAAAAGGTGTCAAGGAAAAAACAACGACAACAACAATTTTTTCCAACAAGTTTATCCAGTACCTCCAGTCCACCGTCCTATACCTCTATGGTAGTGTGTGTGTGTGTGTGTGTGTGTGTGTGTGTGTGTGTGTGTGTGTGCCGTGCCACCCTCACCGGTGCTGAGTTGTCTCTGTTGCCTCTGGACCGGACCATCCTGCCCAGAACCTCCAGTCCGTCGGTGGTGATGTTCCCCGCGGCGTTGATGGTTTTCTCGGCCACCTGTTTGCAGTCGACCACGACCCTGGCGCTCGTCTTGCTGATGCCGATGTGGAGCTGCAGGCGCAAAAACACGCAACACGTTCACTCCATTAAATCACTTCCTAAATGAATCAGTTGTCGTGATTCTATTTCTAAATCTATTCAGGATAGCAACAATAAATGTAGTTCAGTTAAAAGTTGAATTGTTTTAGTTCAGCTGAGTGAAAAAAGTCAGATCGTGCAGGACGTGTTTTCAGCAGCAGAGGGCGCCGTTCTCTGGCTAGTTTTAATGTGAGTGACGCTTTTTCCACGTTGCTTTTTCGCTGCTGTGTCAGTGTTATCGTTTAGCTACTGTCCAATCGGATCAGCGAAGAGGCGGGACATAAACGGTGAACATGGAGGAGCTTTACGACTTCAGAGCTTCTTTATTTGACTGTTTAAGCAACTTTAACAAGAAAACTGTTTTAAGAAAGTTGTACACAACTAAGATAGATACTTTATTGATCCCCGGGGGAAATTCTGGGGTGACTATTGATAAATTATAGGAAGGTTTTAAGCTCAATTAATTGATTAAAACAAAAGAGGAAGAGGAAATTTAAAGACAGAAAGTTTATCTGTTGGTTTTCTGTGTTTCTCTCTGAACCTTACTCGCCAACCCTCCCGACTCTTCCTCACATTTCTCCTGATTTTCTGCCACATTTTGATTCAATTTCAAAATCTGCTTATTTTCTATATTTGTTAAAAACAGCAACACCAAAAAATGTAGGCCCTCTACCATCACTGCTGCTTCAGTTACTCCAAAACTGTAGTTATTATTATTATTATTATTATTATTATTATTATTATTATTATTATTAAGACAAAAGAAATGGAGTTTGAAGAAAAATACTTTATACAAGAGATTAAAAGATGCAGATGCAGGTTTTTGTGCGTATTGTTGTTATTATCCACCTGATCATACTTGATCTTTTTCAGCTCTTTTTCCATCCTAGTTCTGATGTTATTAACAAACAGATGATTCTCCAGTGGATCCATGATGGATCAGACCTGGTTGGTAGCAGATCTGCAAAGATCTCAAACTACTTCATATAGCAGTTGTCTAAAATCACTAAATCACTACGAGTTCACAAACTATTTACAAAGTGCTTTCAAGAAAGAAAGAAAAAGATCAAAATAACAAAATAAGAGACAAGAGAAGATTAAAAAGTGGGAAAAATCTAAAACCTTCCATCAAAGCAAATCTATAAAAGTTCATCTTACGAAGCAAATTAAAAGACGAAACTGAATTAGCCAAAGTTCCTGAGCCGTCTTTAACCTGACCAGTAATCTGGCTCCTCAAAGCATCTAGTTCATGTCTCAACTATTATAATCTGAATCAAAGGGTACAATTAAAACGCAGCGCAAATTAACTTGTTAAAACACCCTATGTTTATCACACACACACACACACACACACACACACACACACACACACACACACACACACACGCCCCAGCTGAAAGGAAAGCCGGCTATAAACCCAAAGCGTCTGCTCTGTAATTTCTGACATATTTCTGACTTGACACTTGAATTACAGATTGATTTATTTCCCCTCGACACCAAATGGGAAAGTTTCCTATTTGGAGTTTTTTTGGAGGTCCTTGAAGCTCTCACGAGACGAGACCTCTGTGTAAGTAGTTTATAAAGTGGTGTATAAATAAAAAAGTTACCTGAGTTTTACTGTCAGGACTACGGACAGAAATCTGAAGTTGTGTTTTATTGAAGCGTTATTTTTAGATTATTAGATGGTAGAGAGGGACCACCTGATTGGACGAAGGACTCCCCTGACCTGTGTCGTTTTATCACCTGTATTTTAAGGTCACGGTGAGGTCGAGGCCTGAGGTCAGTGAGGTGAGGGTTCCGGTCACAGCTGGTTTGGGTTTATGATCATCTCTTTATGAGACGAGATGTGGCGGTGCAGATCGGCCGGAGCACCGCGACCGTTTCCTCCAACCAAAAACATCGTTAAGTTTTACGGTTGAAATAAAATGTATTCATGGAAGCTTCGTTTATATCAGGAAGCCGGCGGTATGCTGCTGCATACTGAGAGAGTGTGTGTGTGTGTGTGTGTGTGTGTGTGTGTGTGTACCAATGCATTCCTATGTGTATAGTGTATAGTAGGGTCAGACGTCATCAGGTTGTGATGATCAATGCGTTCGATTTGGTGTTGAGATTTACTTTCCCTCAACCGGCCTCGTCTACTTCTACTTCAGCTAGTGATTTCCTACGTTTCCCATAATGCCTTTCAACAAGCCCCAGAGAAGGGGAGAACGTGATGAGTAGGTGAAGAGAGTGGTAGTATAGTGTAGTCAGTCAGTCTGTCAGTCAGTCAGTAACTCAGTCAGTAACTCAGTCAGTCAGTCAGTCAGTCAGTAACTCAGTCAGTAACTCAGTCAGTCAGTAACTCAGTCAGTAACTCAGTCAGTAACTCAGTCAGTCAGTCAGTCAGTAACTCAGTCAGTCAGTAAGTCAGTAACTCAGTCAGTCAGTCAGTCAGTCAGTAACTCAGTCAGTCAGTCAGTCAGTCAGTCAGTAACTCAGTCAGTAAGTAACTCAGTCAGTCAGTCAGTCAGTCAGTCAGTATCTCAGTCAGTCAGTCAGTCAGTCAGTAACTCAGTCAGTCAGTCAGTAACTCAGTCAGTCAGTCAGTCAGTAACTCAGTCAGTACTCAGTCAGTCCGTCAGTCAGTCAGTCAGTCAGTCAGTCAGTAACTCAGTCAGTAACTCAGTCAGTCCGTCAGTCAGTCAGTCAGTCCGTCAGTCAGTAACTCAGTCAGTCAGTAACTCAGTCAGTCCGTCAGTCAGTCAGTCAGTCCGTCAGTCAGTAACTCAGTCAGTCAGTCAGTAACTCAGTCAGTCAGTCAGTCAGTAACTCAGTCAGTAAGTAACTCAGTCAGTCAGTCAGTCAGTCAGTAACTCAGTCAGTAACTCAGTAACTCAGTCAGTCAGTCCGTCAGTCAGTAACTCAGTCAGTCAGTCAGTAACTCAGTCAGTCAGTCAGTCAGTAACTCAGTCAGTCCGTCAGTCCGTCAGTCAGTCAGTCAGTCAGTTAACCAGTCAGTCAGTCAGTCGGTCCGTCAGTAGCTCTGACCTTGTGGAAGCTGCCATAGAAGAGTTTTTTGATGTCAGGTCCTTCGAAGGTGACGGTCTGGAACTCTCCTCTGTAGTCGTTGTTGAAGAAGGTCAGAGTCTTCCCTCCGTCTGGAAGACAGACACAGTTAGTCTGACCTTACACACACACACACACACACACACACACACACACACACACACACACACACACACTCACTGTCCAGGATGACTCCCACCAGCGGCTCGTTGTTCTTGTTGAGGATCTCCCAGAGGGCGAAGGGCTCCTCGGGGGTGTCGGCCAGCAGCCTGAACAGCAGGGTGATGGTGTAGTCGGACGGCAGGCCCTCAGGGTGGAGGAACCTGGAGGAAACATCACGTCTTCTTATTCGGGGCGTGTTTGTATTTTAAAATCAACGAGAAACATGTTAAGAAACCATTTACATCCAAACGAAGTAGATGGGCTGAACGACACGGGCGAGGCTAACAGCTAACAGCTAACTTCTCCTAGTAATATAACTTAACATACAGAGGAAGTAAAATCCCACTGTAGAACTCCATCTTTGGAAAAGGAAATCAAATCAGTGTTTTTACTTATAACAATACATAGAGGGGAAAAGTGGGCGGGGCCATTAGTTGTTACTATAGGTTACTGCATCGCCAGAAGCAGCTGAGGAAAAATCTGTCTCTCTCTCTCTCTCTCTCTCTCTCTCTCTCTCTCTCTGTCTCTATGATGCCTGATGTCTCAGATGGTCTTTGATCTTCATCCTTCATTTGTGTCTCTTCATCCTCGTCTCTCTTGACAGGCTGATTTTTCAATCCTGCCGCTGATGCCAGAAGACTGCAGACGACTATTCTGGTGATTTGTCACTAGGACTCTGAAACCCACACGACTCCATAGGTGTGTGTGTGTGTGTGTGTGTGTGTGTGTGTGTGTGTGTGTGTGTGTGTGTGTGTGTGTGTGTACCTGGTGGGCTGTGCCAGCAGAGCGTTGCTGTGCAGGTGGAAACAAGGGAAGGTGTTGAAGGTTCCTGGCACCATGGAAACGCCAGCGACGTTGCCATGGCGACTCTCCACTAATCCAAACAGCTCCATCATTCGGAAACCTGACGACACACAGAGAGGAGAGAACAAACCGGAGCCTCAAGCCGAGATCAACCTCGATCCACTGAGATCAATAAGTTGTTTCTATAGGTGATAATGATGTACGAGCTCTTTTAGACAAACTGAATGAACGACACATACAGAGGATTCTGGGTAACAGTCCGTACAGTCTTATTGTTTCTCCATGCATATGAGTAGGAGGAATAAAAACCTGCAGTCACATATCAGGGTTTCTCTCTCAGTTTACTCTGATGGATATCTCTCTTTAGTGGTAGAAGAAGAAGAGCAAAATGGCCGATCTTACCTGGCGTGGTGCTGCCGCTCATCGGCACCGAGGGACAAGCTGGGAAACGAAAGGTTCACACTGAGTCACGACCTCAACAACAACAACACAATCACACTGAGAGTGGAGATGGAGTTAGTGTCCATGATGGTCTGGATGATGTTTCAGAGGCTTTTCACCCTGAGGAGGAAAACGTTCTGGGAAACTGGGAATCCTCTGGCATGGAAATGGTCAAATTTAAAGATATGGAATATTGGCTATCGGTATTCATTCATTTGCTCTGCAGCCCAATAATATCAACGTGTTCCTGATATGTTCTCCTCAGTAGACCTGGACAGGATCAGGAGGAACTGAACATGTTGCAATGATCAATCCAATCCGAAACAATGAACCCAAAACTACCGAGGAGGTGTTTCAACTCAACACTCAACACTTCCATCTACAACTTTTCGTACAAAGTGTTGGTAATTTAAAAGCGAACTGTGGACGTGGACGGTAGGAGAGCTGAGAGAAGGCGTTCAGGCGGTAGGTTATCTGTAACCTCCTCCTCGTCCGGGCAGGGCTTTAGGAGGTTTGGGTACTCACTAGCAGAGGCGGCCTCGCAGACGAACGTCACCAGCTTCTCCTCGATCATCTTGAAGGCGTCCAGGTCGTCCACGAAGAAGACGTGTCTGTCACTGGGCTTGCTAGCGATGCTCACCAGCTCGCCGTAGTCGGCGTCCGCGAAGCCGATGGCGAACACGATGTAGCCTGCAGGGAGAGAAGGGAAGAATCACAGCGCTCCTGTTGGACGCCATAACCCTGCTGCTGGATGGAAACTCGTCTCCAGAAGAAGAAGAAGAAG
>JAXDDX010000470.1:15000-37500 GCA_034670405.1 Hoplostethus atlanticus | reverse complement strand
GATGATTGACACGTTGTGAGTTTGAGTTCCTGCGCAAGTGAAGTGTTGACTGATTTGCTGCCGGTCCTTCTGTGAATCTTCCACCTGACGTCCGTCTCTTTCTCTGCAGCGTTGAGACGAGCCAGTCATTCCAATCACTTCCTCTTCTCCTCTAAAATAATCTGACTGAACCGCCGTCGAGTCGACCGGCAGACGACTTCCATGTTCTGTCCTTTAACTCTCAAAACGCTGCGTGGCTGACTTGGTTTCTTCCACGGTGTCGACCCGTCCTCCGGCCGGCGGTGATCTAGTCTCCCATGGAAGAATTGTTGATCTAGGAAAGCCGTTAAAACTCTGCAGCCATGCGGAAACCTCATAACTCGACAAGACAGAGGAAAGAAAGAGGAAGACAAAGAAAGAGTGAATAAGAAGGAGAAGTTGGGTTAAACCAGACGCCTTCATCTGAGTACTGCTGTGTTGAGTGGGAGAGACGGTAAGAATCCAACAGGTTTTCTTTGTCAGTAAAGTTTGATTCTCTCTCTCAGACCTCCTCTGGTTTCTCCTCTACATGTGGATGTTTGGTGTCCCACCCAAATACACTTTTATGCACTCTGTATACTCTACTTGGCCAAACTCACCATCAATTGCAGCCCGACCGTCCTGGTAGGGGTATCCCCTCCCTCTCTGAGTAGCCCCTCCCTCTCTGAGTAGCCCCTCCCTCTCGAAGTAGCCCCTCCCTCTCTGAGCAGCCCCTCCCTCTCTGAGTAGCCCCACCCTCTCTGAGTAGCCCCTCCCTCTCGGAGTAGCCAATCCCTCTCTGAGTAGCCCCTCCCTCTCTGAGTAGCCCCTCCCAAGGTTTCTTCCATTTTTTCCTAAAAGGTTTTGTGGGAGTTTCTCCTTGTCCTCTGTGAGGGTCCAAGGCTGGGGGATGTCGTGTACTAACCATTTACTGTTTCTCATGTTGGGCTGTGAAGCCTCAGAGACTGGAACGGTGATTAAATGTGATTTGATTTGAATGTCGGTGGAGTTTTGATGGCGGATTAGCGGTTAGCTATGAAGCCATCTTTAAATACGTCATGCTTGCAAACAAACAGACTTTCTTGGCTTGGGTTCCTGGTTTGATGATGCGGCTGCAGTAAATATGAGTCCTGGTGTTTCTGTTCGGCGCTCGCCGTGTCGAACCTGGTTGATGTTTTGCCATCAGCGTCCCTAGACGATGGATCCTCCTGCTTGATTAAGGATCATCTTTTAAATCAATTCTTAAAGTAGATTTTTGTAGACTTGCTTTTATGTAAACAAATGTAATCTTGATCTATGTGATTGTTCTTTAGATTATTTTAATCTAGGTATTTATTTGTCTTAAACTATTCTATTCTAAACTATTCCTATATTATTATATAGGAGATAAGTATAGGGATACATATAGATATGAGATAATAGTAGATAAATACAGGAAACACATTCCAAAGAAAATAAATACCTTAAAATAATCTAGGTATTATATAGGAGATAAGTATATTATAGTATACTATACCTGTAAACTCATCTTTTCTATAAGTGCTACAGTATATAAATAATAATAAAGATAATAATGTCAACACATTACTGTCTTACTGTACCTTCCTTGGCGACGGGTATGGTGGGTAGAGGGGTGGTGGTGGGGGGTCTGGTCGGTGCCGGGGTGGGGATGGGTACTGCATGGAGGGAAAGAACACACACACACACACACACACACACACACACACACACACACACACACACACAAGCCATGAGTTCATATTCATCGTATAACAGTTACCGCACGGTTTGTGTCCGTGAACGTACATTCCTAAAACATCGAACCCCCACAACACCCAGAATGCATCAGGGCGCTGCGTTCAGGGCCTCGTCCTCCCAGTCTGTCATTATCCATCCCTGTATAATTTGCTAGCTTGATCACGGTGACAACCGCAGTCTAAATCAAACTCCAATTGTGTCTGCCTTCAACTCATAACCTTTTCTTTGGTCTGAGAAAGGAAAACCATCAAACGCTGCACACTCCGTTCACTCAGCGGCGTTCAGGCAGTAAATCAGCTACCTGGGGCGGCGAATTACCGGGACGGCAGGTAGGGAGCGTTCAGCAGCGATGGGGGAGCTGGTTTGAAGAAAAGGCTTTCATTTGCATCAAAACAAAGCTGTAAATCATGGAGGAGGCGCAGACAAATACCTGCTTCAGCCGGCTCCGCCTCCTGTAGCTCTCTGTCCAACATCTGTCTCCCTCCTTTCTCCCCCCTCTCCCCCCTTCCCTTCCTCAGGTTCATACCTCAGGCCCCAACCTCGTTTCTGATCTTTCAGGATGACTGTTCATATTTTTTTCAACTCGTATCCCACGGCGACGCGTGAAGAGCGACGGCGACAAAAAGACGTCACTTTGTTCCTGACACGTTTCCGTCACGCTCCGCGGCTTCGTCTCCTCAAATACCAATCAAGTCGCCGTTCGTCTTCCTGTCCATCGCAATGTGTCTTCACTTCCTTCCGTCTCCACCGGGGCGGCGGCAGACTGGAGGCTACTGGCGAGGAAGGTTGTTGGTTCAAATCCTCGGACCGACTGGGGTATGTGGGTGGGGGAAGTGGGAATGAGTAACTGGAAAAGACTCAGCCGACTTTCCATGGATAAATAAAGGTTAAAAACAAAAACCATACCCCCCTCCACCCCTCTCTCCCTCTCCCTCTCCCTCCCCCTCCTCCCCCCCTTCGTATCCACGGTGGGTCTTCATTACCGTTTGGTTGCTGGTGCAGAAGAAGTGTCTCATCCAGCTCTCATCTCTCCCAGGAGGGTAAAAACCATTTTGTTTTATGTTGAAAACGATGCAATTCAGCCACTTGAACACAATGACAGTGTGTGTGTGTGTGTGTGTGTGTGTGTGTGGTTGTGAGTGTGTGTGTGTGTGTGTGTGTGTGTGAATTGCCCATGAAGCACTTTCTATATTTTGCTGCTGACTGTCTATGTATGTGTGTGTGTATGTTTGCATAACTGTACAATAATTCACATCTGATGCATTCATGCACTTATATGAGTGTGTGCACGTGTTTTAAGTGTGTGTGTGTGTGTGTGTGTGTGTGTGTGTGTGTATCTGCCTGTACACTCACTGGTCTTCTCAGTAGTCGTGACGGCAGGGCCCTCGGTCCCGTCCTGCAGCTGAGCGTACACACTGATCCTGTACTGAGTGTCGGCCTTCAGGTTGTTGAAACAGTGTCTGCTGGCTCCGCCCCCAAGCTTCGTCTCCTGCTTCTGAGCGTCTGAAATAGAAACACAACTATCATTCTTGATCTGTTGATTTCTTAGTCTGTGAATACCGTCTCACCGCCTCCGAGCCCTTGGGCAAGGCACTTCCTCCACTTTGCCATCTTGATTTTGTGCCCTCTTTCTCTTTTCTCAAGATGTTTTCATAAAGACAGTTCTCTCTTTTGTCCAGCGCCTTTACAAATTGCACAAATAAACTAAAAATTAAATGTTTTTCAATTTTCAACCCAGAATGCTTCACGGACCAAATGCAATTACTGAAATAATCAACGCGTCTTTGTTCCTTTTTTTTTTTGCCTCACACCGGTGGCTTCAACTCTACTGGCAACATGTCAAATACATTTCCAAAACCTTTTGTTGGAAAAACATTTTCCATGACAAACTTCTTACACGGGGCAGGTGGTGGAGTTAAAGAGTCGAGTTAAAGAGTCGAGTTAAAAAGCTGCAATATTGTGCCAAGTCATTTACAACAGGCTTAAAATAAAACTACCGACACAAAACAACAACAACTCATCTGCAGACCCACGACGGCAAATACATTTATTTGCAAATGTATTTCCAGTTTTAACAGTGAAATAATTCCACTTGTTTTCACGGCAGCTTCAGGAGACGCTGCCGTGGTCTTCCTTGATCCGAGGAACTCCTCAAGCTGTTTTTGGTGTTTTTAAAGTGATAAAGTGTCAGATTCTTGTTTTTTGTTCAGTCTCCATCTTTGTCTCCCAGCCTCACCGTGGTGTTCTTCACTGTGGTGTTCCTCACTGTGGTGTTCCTCACTGTGGTGTTCTTTACTGTAGTGTTCTTCACTGTGGTGTTCCTCACTGTGGTGTTCTTCACTGTGGTGTTCCTCACTGTGGTGTTCTTCACTGTAGTGTCCCTCACTGTGGTGTTCCTCACTGTGGTGTTCTTCACTGTGGTGTTCCTCACTGTGGTGTTCTTCACTGTGGTGTTCTTCACTGTGGTGTTCCTCACTGTGGTGTTCTTCACTGTGGTGTTCTTCACTGTAGTGTTCTTCACTGTGGTCTTCTTCACTGTGGTGTTCCTCACTGTGGTGTTCTTCACTGTGGTCTTCTTCACTGTGGTGTTCCTCACTGTGGTCTTCTTCACTGTGGTGTTCCTCACTGTGGTGTTCTTCACTGTGGTGTTCTTCACTGTGGTGTTCCTCACTGTGGTGTTCCTCACTGTGGTGTTCCTCACTGTGGTCTTCTTCACTGTAGTGTTCCTCACTGTGGTGTTCCTCACTGTGGTGTTCTTCACTGTGGTGTTCTTCACTGTGGTGTTCCTCACTGTAGTGTTCCTCACTGCTCTTCCCAGAGATCACCTGTCAATCAAACAGTGTGTCCAGTACTGTGACGTCTTTCTCCTTGGATTCTCTGTTGATGGAGTTTGAGTTCCTGTACCATCAGTTCTTTACCTCTCGTTCTCCCCCCTTCCTTCCCTCCATCTCTTTTCCACCCTCCATCCCTGAAAAGATGATAACTTCATCCCGCTACCCTCTTTCTATTTTTCCCGGTAATTATTTACCGACTGCACCAACATGAATCCTCATTTATCTGTATTGTCTGCCGAGGGGCCCGGTGCCTCGCGGGCCCCCGAGGGACCAAGGGGGGAACTGCAATATGTGGGTTTTTTACGTGACGGTAATGACGGCGAGGTTGTTGCTCGAGGCGTAAAGGTGATGAATAACGGCCATTATTTTCCTATTTGGTGGATGATGGCTGTATTGAGAGTCAATCAGCTGAATTTTGGGATGTGTAATTGAATCTGGCCACGCCATCTGGTTGGTGTTATTCGGGGGGGGGGGCGGGCAGCGTGTCATCACATGACAGGGAAAATACCCAATCACTGCTGCTGGCGCTGAGCCCGGTGGATCAGTCAGGATCAAGAAAGATTACCTTCATTTCAAGGGGAATGTGTCTTGGTGACATCCGGCTTCACTTTAGTGAATCAAAGGCGCACGGTGCGAGCGTTCAGGGTGCTTACATCATCAGTGGGCGTGGTGAGCTCATGACCAATCAAATCAGCTCCTTCCCTTTAAAAGCAGCACGCCGTACTATCTGGTGACGGAGGAGATCAGCCTGGAGCTTCTGATGTGATTCATGATACCTTAATAATAAGAATCAGACTTTAGACCGTACAGGGTGATCACTGGATGAGACAATAACTGATTATTATTAGGATGATAATCAGTCAACCAGAGGGGTCAAAGGTCAGGGGTCGGCCTGGCTATTTTCAAAAGCAGTGATATTCAGAAACCTGTGTTGCTTTGTGAACTGCCCCTGGTGATCTGCTGCCCCCCCTCGGCAGAAGGTCTGAGCTTCATCTGAACAACAACAAACCAATTCTGTAGTTTTTTCTCCGGTCGTTCCGCCTCTGAATCTGAGTTACTGTCATTCCCGTAACACCAACAACCTTTTCCTCTTTTGAACTCACACAGCAAAACTAAATGTCAGCGTGTCTCAGGTCCAGGAGCCTCCCAGCATGCAGCTCAACCTTTCAGACCGCCACCGCTGTGGCGGCAGGCTGCATGCCGACTCTCCCACTGAGGAAAGCATGCGAGTATGAGTGAAGCATCCTGCAGGCGCAAGTATGCAGTGTACACACACACACACACACACACACACACACACACACACACACACACACACACACACACAGTGATGCGTCTAATATGCTTGTCAGCTTTCTACCTAAAATCCCTGATGCAATTCAAACAGCAATTACCAGACCTCTGACAGGAGGGGAGTGTGTGTGTGTGTGTGTGTGTGTGTGTGTGTGTGTGTGTGCACATACAGTGTGTGTTTTCACTTGCTTCCTCTGTGTGAGTGGAATATATCTGAGAGTATAGAGGTGTGTACTTGATGATATACAAACATATTCCTGTGTGTGTGTGTGTGTGTGTGTGTGTGTGTGTGTGTGTATGTGTGTGTGTGTGTGTGTGTGTATGGGTGGGGGGTCCTGGAGGAAGGACGAATATCTGCTGATCCTGTCGGTGTGCTGCATGTCTGTTGACTCACTGAGCAGCGACTCGATGACCACTCGGTAGGTGCTGGCGTGGCGGTGAGGCTGCCACTGGGAACACATACTGGTCATCCTCACCTGGTAGGGAGTCAGGTTGGTCACCCCCAGGTACACTGGGAGAGAGAGGGAGGGAGGGAGAGAGAGAGAGAGAGAGAGGGGGTTTTAATAGAGCAGTGTGAGGGAATACATGGATGAATGATGGAGGAAGAGGAGAGAGAGGAAGGGTTCAACCGGTTTAAAGATCAATAATATTTCTGGATTGAATTTGAGTTTATTTTGAGTAAATCTGATCATTTCCATGCAGAGATGTTACAGTATTCAGAACGTTATCAGACCAACAGCATCTCGACCGTCATGGACACTAAAACTCTCCACTGAATCTGACTGGTGAAACTCTTTTAGTGTCAGCAGCTCTTTAAGGCAGGGTGACCCCCCCCCCCCCCTCAACGTGACATCACATCAGGGACATTGTGATTCACACCATTCACACTGGGAGGAAGACGGTTGGCGGCTGTAAAAACACGCATCATAGAGTCGTAGGCATTAAAACCTTGTATCTAATCTGAGTGGTCTACCTATGGTGTTCTGGTCAAACCAAAAACAACATGGCTGCCTGGGTTCATGGACCCTGACATGCCTAGAGACATTAGAAAACCCAATGTGCATCATTCTGGACGGAGCAGAAACACATAATCTAACCTTACTGGGAAGACCTGGAGAGGTTTGGTTACAGTTACAGTAGAATACAGTAGAATACAGTAGAATACAGTAGAATACCGGAGGACGTGAAATAATAAAGTGTAAGTGGCTTCAATGAAATGTTTCATGGCCAAATCGTGACAAGAGATTCTACAAAATCGACCAGTTTTTCTGAGTTCCTGATCAGTTGACTTCACGGAGATCCGACAGTGGAAATGATCTCTTGATTTGATTTCATTTGATTTCAATCACCACATTCCATCCGAGTCATTGGGAATTAGTTGTTTTGCACATTCATAGCATGCTGGGTAATGATCTTTCTGTGGTAGAACAGCCAGATGCAAAAAACTAAAAATGTTAAATAGTGTTGCTTGAGGATGTAGGTGTTGTGCAACAGCTTCATGGTGTTCTTATCACTGGTTAATCTGTGCAAAATGTGGAATGTGCAATACGTGGAATGTGCAATACGTGGAATGTGCAATATGTGGACTGTGCAATACGTGGAATGTGCAATACGTGGAATTTGTGTTTATTTACTACAGTATGTGCTGCTTTGTTATATGTTGTTTGTTTTTATTATGGAGGCAGTTATATGTGTGCAAACATTTGAGTCCAAGACAAATTTCCCCGCGGGGACAATAAAGTAAATTGTATTGTATTGTATTGTATTGTATTGTATTGTATTGTAATGAACAGGTATTACAGGAAACCCTTGTCTGTCCTCAACATCTCTGATACTTCCTTCAGTATGTGACGTTGAGGTACCGGTCGTCTCCATCGGTCCCTCGGCTTCATTATCATGCTGCAGAGCTTCTCCTCCTGGGATCCCACGGCCCCCACATCTTCTAACTCGCCTTTCAATTCAATCCATCTCTCCATCTTTCTTCTCCTCCCATCTTCCTTGGCATTTTTTTCCCCCCTCTTTCAATTTCTTTCCCCAAGGAGTGCTTCATTATCATGCAGGGGGGGGATCATGGCTCCCATGCAAACTGATGTACTTGGGATGCATTTCAATGTACATTTCTAGGTGTTTAGCTGACGCTGTTATCTACAGAGCTCTTATCCAGAGTTAAGGATGGATGAGGCAGCGGTTGAGGTTGAGTGTCTTGCTCCCAGACACTTGGACAAGACGCATGGCTGTTGATTGGCTGTCGCAGAGATCAAACCTGTGACCTTTCAGTTAGGAAACAGGCGATCTAACTACCAGCCTGCCAAGAGCTGGTTAGTTATCATGCAGGAGGGGGAACTCAAGGCTCCCGAGCAAATGGAAGTACTTGAGATGCACTGATTGATCGAACTGGCCCAGACACCTGAAGAACCTCGGGAAGTGATGTCCACATCACTTGTGAGACAACTTAAATCTCTCCCATCTAGAGTTCAGTCCAGGTCTGGAATCTAATTAGCTCAAGTTACGAGTTAAGAGTGTCAGATGGAAATCAGGGCATCGACGTCTGAGGTGTTCGGCTGCTCTTCTGATTAGATTGGAGGGAATCGTCTAATCGCTTGACTTGCATTCAGTCAAAGACCTGGAGTGGACCGACGGGGCCTGTCACAAGGTCTAGACGTCATCAGGTCTAAAATAACAGACACACAATCTGGTTTCATTGACAACAAACATGGACCTGAATTGTTTTTGGACCAAGCGGGCGTTCTGGTCTGAAGGAACGCTGGTCTGAAGAGAGCTCACGCAAAAATGTCCATCTTGAAAAGTTATACAGTCTCAGATTCAGTCTTAAAATCTTATATTTCCTTATATATATCTTATGTTATATATAGTCTCCATGTCATCCTCATAGTGAGACACTATACATACTAAAACTGGTACAGAATCACAGCTTCCTTACAGAGATGGAGCAGGATTGTGGAGCCGGCAAGGCAATGTCTAAACACTTTAATCAATGATTGTGGTTGCAGCTAAGAGGCTGCAATAGAATTTGAAGACGTTATCATGTAATTAGTTGGGATTACTGCTAAAAGGGTCAGATGGGTATCGAGGCATTGACGTCTGAAGTGTCTGGCTGTCCTGATTACAGAAGGAACTCTTCAATTAAATGGAAGCTTTGCAGTTTCATAACAAATCTCCTATCAACGCCATCTGGCTCCATCATGGAGGTCCATTAGAGAATTGGCTGCGTGCAAATCATGTCTAAATATATAAGAACCCGGCTAGAGGAGGAGAGCTAGCTGAAACGGATCGTTGCGGTCTGGATTTGTGACGTCGAAACGAAGCGGTGGAGGACGGACTTACGTGTCTTGGCCCTCCCAGAAAGGGCCTCGCTGGACCCGGTGGTGTAGGAGGCGATGACCTTGACGCTGTACTCTGTCCCGCTCAGCAGATTGACGATCAGCATGGTGCTCACGTCCTCGCCAACGAAGGTCTCCAGGGCTGGTCCAGGAGCTGTGGACAAGGGCAGGATAATGGAGGAGGAGGAGGAGGAGCAACGGTCACTGAGTGAAAGTGGCGAAGACGAAGGAGTCCAGAGGTGGTCGTTAGTTTCAATTAATGAGAGGAAGTGAAGAAGCACCGCAGACAGGGATGCAGAACAACATGCAGAGGGAATGTGAGCGGGGTGCAAATATGTGTGTGTGTGTGTGTGTGTGTGTGTGTGTGTGTGTGTATTTTTTATTTGTAGTTCTTGTAATTTTATCCCCTGTGAGAACCAGTTTGAGTTTTAGACCTTCACAGCGAGGTTATTTTGGGCGGTCCTCACTTCCTCAAGGGGCTAGTTTAGGACTTTAGGATTTAGGATTAGAACAAGGATTATGTTAAAGTAAGGGTTAAGGTTGAGGTTGAGGTTAGGGTTTGTTATATAATTCAGTTTTTAATGGCTCCAGTAGCCCTTGCTGGACCACCCACTTCCTGTTGCTAGCTTCCGTCAGTTTTAATGGCTCCTAGACTGTATGACTGTAACCCCAAGCTGGCTCAACCAACGCTAACAATCACTTGCAAATACTTTCCGGTGCCCATCTGGTTTGTAAGCTGCTGCTTCCGAGACATGTCGCGCATTCCAAGTACTTCTGGTTGGAAATAATAACTTCTGAAATTTTTGTTTCAGAAATGAAGCAGCACGGAAAACGTGGACGTGAGGTTTTAATCCATTTACTACCAAACTTTGTTGATTGCTTGACACGACTTCCACCTCCTAAACTACAAAATTAGAGACGAGGACTAAAAAACTTCCCCAATCAAAATGTCTTACTTCGTTTATGTTCACTGTGTAATAACAATATTTCAGACGGTACATGAAAGCAGCGTGCGTGTACGTGTTTTCATGGCTGCCAATGTGTGTGCAGTCTTAGTTGTGTTTTTCAGGTACTTCCTGTTAGAGGCACGAGCAAAATATTACTCTTAAAAAAGGATTCTGGCATGGAAGTAAAACACAGTCCGGTTACTCTTCACGTTACGCCTCATCTTAACACCTCTGATTACAAAATAGTTGTTTTTTCACAATAGAAATGATGGCAAATTAATTTCAAGATATACATCATTTTGAATGAGGGAGTGGGATCTCTGGAACCTCTGAATGTAAATTGTAATTGAATTCAGTGGATGCAGATTAAAAGTGTGTGTGTGCGAGTTTCATGAGCAGTTTAAGACCTTTTTAATTCCAGTTAGAAGGAAATATAATGCAATATAAAATGAAAACAATCTGAACAGTCTGACTGGACGAACCAAAACACATTTTTAGACCTCTAAAACTGAATTTAAGACTTCAAATGCGACTGACCACTTCAGGCTTTGAGATTAGATAATAATCTAAGACATTTTAAGAGAGAGAGTGTGTGTGTGTGTGTGTGTGTGTGTGTGTGTGTGTGTGTTACCAGATAGAGGCTGGTAGACGACCCTGTATCCCATGGTGGGCGAAGGCGGGACATCCCAGCTGATCCTGAAGCGATTGTACCATTCCTCTGATACCCGCAGGCTCTTAGGAGCTGACAGAGGAACTGGAGACAGGGAGAGAGACAGACAGGGAGAGAGACAGACAGACAGGGAGAGAGAGACAGGGAAAGAGACAGGGAGAGAGACAGACAGGGAGAGAGACAGACAGACAGGGAGAGAGAGACAGGGAAAGAGACAGGGAAAGAGACAGACAGGGAGACAGACAGGGAGAGAGACAGACAGACAGGGAGAGAGAGACAGGGAAAGAGACAGGGAGAGAGACAGACAGACAGGGAGAGAGAGACAGGGAAAGAGACAGGGAGAGAGACAGACAGGGAGAGAGACAGACAGACAGGGAGAGAGAGACAGGGAAAGAGACAGGGAAAGAGACAGACAGGGAGACAGACAGGGAGAGAGACAGACAGACAGGGAGAGAGACAGGGAAAGAGACAGACAGGGAGACAGACAGAGAGAAAGACAGACAGACAGACAGGGAGACATGAGGAGAGACAGGGAGAGAGACAGACAGGGAGAGAGTGACAGAGAGACAGACAGGGAGGGAGAGAGAGAGAGAGACAGGGAGAAGGACAGACAGGGGGAGAGAGAGAGAGAGAAAGGGAGAGAGACAGAGAGACAGACAGGGAGGGAGAGAGAGAGAGAGACAGGGAGAAGAACAGACAGGTAGAGAAGAAAGGAGAGGAGGAGAGTGAAAGGTAATGAGAAAAGGGGGAGAGACAGGATATCAATCAATCTCTATATAGCAATATAATATATAATAAAATAAAATGGAAAATATTAAAGTATAATATTAGAACACTAGAAACACTGTAATCCACATTCAGGTCCATTAAAGAAGAGGTACAGTAACGCCCGGTACAGTAACGGATGTGAGTCCCTCCTCCCGGTACAGTAACAGATGTGAGCCCCTCCGCCCGGTACAGTAACGGATGTGAGTCCCTCCGCCCGGTACAGTAACGGATGTGAGTCCCTCCGCCCGGTACAGTAACGGATATGAGTCCCTCCTCCCGGTACAGTAACGGATGTGAGTCCCTCCGCCCGGTACAGTAACGGATATGAGTCCCTCCTCCCGGTACAGTAACGGATGTGAGTCCCTCCGCCCGGTACAGTAACAGATGTGAGCCCCTCCGCCCGGTACAGTAACGGATGTGAGTCCCTCCGCCCGGTACAGTAACGGATATGAGTCCCTCCTCCCGGTACAGTAACGGATGTGAGTCCCTCCTCCCGGTACAGTAACGGATGTGAGTCCCTCCGCCCGGTACAGTAACGGATCTATCGCTTCAGTCGGGAATGTTGAACGAGGGAGCTGTGGGCAAAACTCCTCCTCAACCCTGTTAAGATTAAAATCCCCAGAAAGATCCCTCAGCTCAATGGGAGACCTCGGAGTGTATTGGTTCAAATCCCTGTGCTAGTCCTTCGCCCTTTTTAAAGCTAAAAACTCCCATCATCCTCTACATTCTCCTCACCATTCACGCGTTCAAATCCCCCAGATTATACCGGATTATACTGGCTCTTCCGCCACATTATCGATCTTCACTTTCCTCTGTCTTTCTATGATAAAAAACCTAATTGCCCTCTCTGCATTCCCTGCCATACTTCCCTCAGCGACTTCTGCATCCCTCACAGGTTCAAATCCCCAGATTATCCCCTCCTCATCTGTCACGTTATCTATCTATCTTCACTTTCATCTCTCTAGGACCGCTAAAAATCCTGTCATCCTTTCACCGTTCTCCTCTCTGAGTAACGTCGCCCCCTAAACCTGAACGGCAGTGGGAAATTGTATTAATGAGACTTCATGGCTTCAAGTCCCCAATTTGTACTCACTCTGCTGTAGCATATTAGATCTTCACTTTCCTTCCTGTCACCACTAAACACCCAATCATGCTCTCTACATTCCCTGCCTTACCTCACGGTGATCACCGCATCCCTCATAGGTTCAAATCCCCCGATTATACTGGCTCTTCTGTCACATTATCCATCTTTCATCTTCTAGTTCTCTGCCATTCCTCTCTTTGCCAATCAGCCTTAACGTTGATGGGAAATTGTCAATTTAACGTGACTTCATGGGTTCAAGTCCCCGAATTGTACCTGCCTCTATCACACTCTATTTCCTCTTTCTTTCACCACAAAAAAACCCTGTAATCCTCTCTACATTCCCTCCCATGCCTCCCACGGTGATCACCTCGTCCCTCATAGGGTCAAATCCCCAGATTATACTGGTTCCTCTGTCACACCATCTATGTTCACTTTAAAAACCCTTCATCCTCTCGACATTTCCTCCCATACCTCTATCAGCGATCACCTCGTTCCTCATAGGTTCAAAT
Source organism: Hoplostethus atlanticus (assembly GCA_034670405.1). Lineage (NCBI taxonomy): Eukaryota > Metazoa > Chordata > Actinopteri > Trachichthyiformes > Trachichthyidae > Hoplostethus > Hoplostethus atlanticus. Next base: position 24,299 of record JAXDDX010000470.1, on the reverse strand, counting down.
CCCAGGATTATACTGGTCTCAATATCTATCTTCATTAAAACCCAATCATACTCTCTGCACTGCTATACTACTCTCATATTCTCTGTCATACCCCCCTCAGTGACCATCCCATCCCGCATAGGTTCAAATCCCTGGAAAGTAAAGTATCTGTCTTTACTTTCCTTTACTTTCTTTCAACCCTAAAAACCCTGTAATCGTCTTCATCTGTCTTCTACATTCTCTCCCATACCTCCCTCAGTGATCATCCCATCCCACATAGGTTCAAACCCCCGGATTATATTAGCTCTTCTGTCACATTATCTGTCTTTACTTTCCTTTCCTTTCTCTCACCTCTATATGTCATCCCCTCTATAATCCTTCCCATACCTCTATCAGCGACCACCTCATTCCTCATTGGTTCAAATCCTCAGATTATTCTGGCTCTGCCGTCACATTATCGTCTCCTTTCAGCTAAAAACCCAATCATCCTCTCGACATTGCCTGCCATACCCTGCTCAGCGATCACCCCATCCCTCATTGGATCAAATCCCCAGATTATACCGTCTCTTCCATCATATTATCTATCTTCACTTTCTGGCTCAAAAAACCCAATCCTCCTCTGAGCATTCCCTGTCGTGCCTCCCTCACCCGTCACCCCCATCCCTCATAGGTTCAAATCCCCAGATTACACTGGCTCCTCTTGTCACATCATCTATCTTCACTTTAAAAACCCAATCATCCTCTCTACAGTCCCTGTCGTTCCTCCCTGGGCGATCATCTCATCCCTCACTCGCTAACAGGGACCATCCATCACCGGCGGCTGTCGGAGGCCCGCCGTCTCAAAGCGGAGAACGTCATTAGCGTCTGCTAATGTGTGTAACGCGCTGCACGGGGCGACATGATGGGCTGGATTAGAAAGATGAATGACTTGAATTTACCCTTTCTTCCCTGCTGAAGCTCGAGTGTTTATTTTACAATGCACTCAGCAGCAGAGAAAATCATTAGGCTCCACTGGTGCATTCAGCGCGTCACTCAGTCACATTTAACAAAAGGAATGGATGCGTCCCCCTCTCGGTCTAGTTGTACATTAGCTCTACATAAAGTTACTGCATGAAGAAAATTGATGTTGCAGATTGAGCGAGCCAGACAGTTTGCTATCTCCTCTAAACTGCCCTGAGTGGAATGTGCATCTGAATATACCTTTTCTTCTTCTTTGCTGAAAATTGAGTGTTTGTGTTTTTATACATTCTCCAAATTTAGCAAGAGGTTGGCAGAGGGGAAGTAATGCTTTCCTCATAATGACTAAGGAATCTTATGTAGGACTTCACTTCAAATAAATCCCCCGCACACTTTGTTCTCAAAGGTTTTAACACACCAATTTTCAGGAGCAATGCAAGAACGCAGCGTGCAGGAGTTTATTTGAAATTGTGTGCAAGGCTTTCACCTCCTTGTCCCCCACTGGCACCTCCACAGAGAAAAGAATAGGTGTGCAAAGGACATTACTGGTTGCTTGAAACTGCAAATGCAATGAATAGCACTGTAATAATGGAATTACTGCAAAACCCCAGAAAACTCGATATTCTTATTTTTTATTCTTATTCTTTTATTCTTTTCTTTTATTTAATAATAATAATATTTTTTCTTGATTATACAGATGGATAAATCCTTTTCATTTTATATTTGAATACCAAAATACAGTCATTACCCTTTCTTTTACCCAAAAAAATGGATTTCCAGCGGAATTATTTTGTTTTTTTGTGGATGAAGCCAATTAGCAGCTTATTGCGTGATAAAATTAACAGGTAGTCTTCACTCTCTGATGAGAACTGATCTTTTTTTTTTTTTTAATGACAAGATGGATACCACCCCCTCCATCCATCTCCACTCGCCCTCTGGCTACACCACTGCAACATGTTGTACCGGCAGACAAGACGACTTAAGGAAGATGAATCTCTAACAAGTTCTTGTTCTGCAAATTGGCGTGTTTGTTTTAGAGTAACGAGGGTTTAAGACGGTGACAGCCGGTGTGGGCGGGGATATTTTCTTCTATCTTTATTTAACCAAGAAAGTTGACTGAGAACACAATCTGAGCTCCAACAGCCTGGGGGAGGGAAAGGTTGGAAAGGTTTCATACTCCCACAGATAGAGATATGCGGCCTCCTCCTATTGGCCGCTCAGACAGCTGGGGTTTAAGTGACTTGCTTAAGGGCACCTTGGTTGTACATGGTGAGGGAGGGGGGTCTTGAACCAGCAACCTTCCAGTCACACGTTCAAACCATTAGGCTGCAGTCGCCCTACAACCGCCTCATTCAAGGTTCCCACCATGAGCCTGAAATTCCACGACTTTCCATACCTAGCTTCCATGATCTAAACATTTCATTCCTGGTTTGTTGACTCTGACTTTCACTCCAGTTGTCGCGATGAATGTGTTAAAGTTGTTCAATGCATCCTGGTGTATTCCTGTGAAGTGACCCGATTCCCTGACCTTCCCTGACCTGAATCCAGCTCTCTAAATTCCACGATATTCCAGAATTCCCATGCCCTGTGGGATCCCTGCTGACTGTGCTGTGTCTTGCTGCCGTCAGGAGGGTGAGTTGGACATCAGCCTCAGTCTGTTGCGGCTTGTTTTCATTTCACAGCCATCGTCTTGTTAACGCTCTCTGCTTCACTCTTTACTCCCTCGGCGTTTTCCCCTCCAGATTTTCCTGTGTTCGCTCAATCTTTATATACTTCTTCACTTTCTGTCTCTTCTTCTGTCTTTTTTTCTCATTTCCCCCTGGCGAAAGGACTGAGTGTGGCTGTCCTCTGTGTGTCTACCTCAATAAACCTCCATCGGAAATCACAGCAACTAAATGTCAGCATGGTGACGGGTCAGGAGGTCTCATGCACAGTAGCTTCCTGTCTCCAGACTTCATAGCATCTTAGCTGCTCATAGAGTCACTTGGCTGCTTTGTTTAAATATAACATGGGAGTTGGCTGGGAGGCAAAACATGAAACATGAACATGAAATTCAATGTGCTACATGTTAGTATTTTATCATCGCAATAATGAGTCATCAGTGTAACTCCATCACTAGCAGCCTGTCAGCCTCTATCAGCCTCTACCAGCCTCTACCAGCCTCTACCAGCCTCTACCAGCCTCTACCAGCCTCTACCAGCCTCTACTCTCATTCTACATTGTGTCCACCAGGTCGATTTGGAGGGAAATCTGCTGGATTGCTTTACGGCACCAAGCAGGAAGAGGGCGCTGTTCTTCCAGCGCTAACGGAGCTAAAGATAAAGAGTTTCTGGAGACAGCAGATGGAGGAAGGAGAGAAAGGAAGATGGAGAAATCACTTAAACATGTTGATCCTCTTCTGGAAAGACGCCAGGGAGGGGGGGGGGGGGGGGCAGGAAGCAATGAGGATTATGGGAAATGTAGTCTTAATGTGGAGAAACACTATTAACAATACCACTGGTGAGATAGAGGCTACCAGTCTCATGGTCTCACTGGTTTGCAGTAATTAAATCCACTATATATCACTAGTAATTTGACGATATGTTGAGGTTTAAAAATGCGTAACACCTTTAAAGGAGGAATGAATGCTGAAGAATGACTGAATTCAGAAATTAATGAAAATAAAAACGACGAATGAATGAATTAATTAAATGAACAATCAAACAAACGAATCACTAAAACAGTTCCAAGGTCAGTCTTACGTGTCCGTCCTACGCGGGTAACACTGGGTCCGTCTCCGTCCTGGTAGACCGGAGTGACGGCGACTCGGTACTCCGTGTCCGACAGCAGCGGCTGCAGCAGCAGGCTGGTCTGCCCGGTGGGCACCGTCCTCTGGAGGCACAAAGACCGGTCAACATGGTCACACTGATACAGGTTATGTGATTTTAATGTTTATGTTAAGGTTAGCATGTAGCTTAAAGCTTGGTGGGCTTCATGAATTGACTTTACAAATGTAATTCCAACTCTGAACTTCCTCTCATTCGCTCCAAACCTCCAATTACTGGGAGTGATCAGCTCAAGGCAAAACTTTGATTAAAACCTTTCTGTGGTTCGGAGCAACACATTCCCTCCAATAGCCTGGTGTACTCTGGTCCATGTATTAATCGGACTGACGGTCCAGACCTGGTCCAGACCTGGTCCAGACCTTATTAAACATTTCAGCTTTTCCATTTTTACACGTCTAAAATGTACTGTTCATAACTGAGTAAGATCTCAGAATCTCAGCAGTATTATCACGACGACTATTTAAGCTTGAGGTGGGATGAAGGCTTATCAAGGCGGGTTGTCTGATACGACGTGTTGTACACCCTGAAGATCATCAGGTAGGATGCAGCATGTCATACACGTTACACAGCAGAACAGAGTCAACAATCCTTCTGTTTTATTCACATATCAAAGCTGCAGAGTAACAAGTTGCCCTTTGATGACTCGCTGCACATCCTGTCACTCCAAACGTCGGCCTGAGCTCCTGCAGGGCTCGACTTCCTGAGCAAAACCTCCCATTATAGCACTGGCTGTCACTCAACGTCTTCGCGTCCATAGAAACGAATTCCGCATCCATGGCAACAGCTCTCCGAGGACGATGTGAGCCTTTTGCACTCGGGGTTACTCATACGCCCCTCCCTGTCCGCGGCGCAGTTTTAAAATCGTCATCGGTTAGCCACCGCGACGCGAGAGGCCTCCTCCCGCTGAATCTGACCACTTCCTATCAGTGCTTCCCAAACCATACGTCTTAAATTGAGGTGAGGCGGTGATCGCTGCGCCGAGGCGTTGAGGTTCGGGCCGCTGAGGAGGTTAATTATGTCCTCCCTAAATGACTGAAATCCCAATTGCCTGCCGTTCTCGCGCCGGAGGAAAGTTCTCCACTCCTTCACACATTTCCTCTCCTCCAGGCCATCGTTCCTCTCCTCATCCTCCTACTGACTCTTCCTCCCTTCATCTTCCTCTCTCTACCTCCTCGCTAACTCATCCTCTCTCTGTTGTTTATCTCCGTCTATCTCTGCTTCCCCCTTTCCTCAAACTACCTCTTACTCCTTCTTTTCTGCCTGTTTCATGTTTCATGTTTCTGTTTCTGTTTCTGTTTCTTCTCTCCATCTCTGAACTTTCTCTCTCTTTCTGCGCCCCAATTCTCCGATCACTGGGAGTGATCAGCCAATATCCTGGTGTACTCTGATCCATGTATTAATCTGACTAGCGGTCCAGGCGAGCTGGTCTAGACCTGGTCCAGACCTGGTCCAGACTTCCTTCCTCTGTTGGCCAGCAGGGAGGGTCTTGTGATGGTTGAGTGATTGGTGTCACTCAAGATCCCCGTCAGCCCCCAGATGCATTATGGTCATTTTGTGATATGAGGCAGTAAAAACCGTAAAAACCTTTAAAGATCAATTAAAGATTATTAATGTGAATGTAAACAGACTCAGTCTCTCTGTCTGTCTCTCTTCCTGTCTGTCTCTCTGTCTGTCTCTCCTGTCTCTCTCCCTGTCTGTCTCTCTGTCTGTCTCTCTTCCTCTTCCTGTCTCTCTTCCTGTCTCTCTCTCTATCTGTCTCTCTGTCTGTCTCTCTGTCTCTCCTCCTGTCTGTCTCTCTGCCTGTCTCTCTCTCTGTCTCACTCTCTGTCTGTCTCTCTGGCTGTCTCTCCTCCTGTCTGTCTCTCTGTCTCTGTCTTCCTGTCTCCCTCTCTCTTCCTGTCTCTCCTCCTGTCTGTCTCTCTGTCTGTCTCTCGTCCTGTATGTCTCTCTGCCTCTGTCTGTCATGCCTGTTTGCATTCTGAACATGTTCGGTCTAGCCCTGCTCCATCCACCACCCCTCCCACCCCTCCCCCTCCCAGAGAAACGTGTCAGTCAGACAAACAAACACTGCGGGCCTTGACAAATCAATTTCAGACCAGTCTGATGAAAATAGCAGCAATTCTCTAAACTGTCACCGAGCCACCCGGTTGGAAGAAACCTCCCCGAGCCAGGCTCTTTCTTACCCCGCCACTTTGTTAATGCAAACACGATTTCAAGTATTTATAGGATTCAGAAAGCCATTCTGGGTCTGTGCAGGACCAGCATGTTAAGTTGGATCCTCTGGGGACTCGGCCAGCGCCACGAGGCTTGAAGGTAAACTACACGGAGTACACAGCCGAGTACACAGCCGAGTACACAGGTAGGACAAATCGATACGAGCTGAAGGAGTACAAATGACAGCACAACCGCCGTTATCAGAGGAAAGCCACATATCTCCAAGACGCTTGGAAGAATACTTGTTTTCTCTCTGACGCCCATAAATGTTGGACTCCATACGAGGTTTTTGAACAACGTGGCCGTGTCAACCTCCAATTAAAGTCATGAGATTACTGCGAAGGTTTTCCAGGTATGTGACGCCGGTTTACGTGCCTCCTGTGACCTGCTGCTCTTCCTCGGAGGGTTTCTGACGGTGTGATGGTCCTCCTCCCTTTTCCTTTGCACTTAATGTTAATATGTACATTTACGTGTTGAGCGTTTAGCTGACTCCTGCCGAGTGACTCACCGAGTTCAACAGCAGAACAAACCTCAACTCCTGCAAACATTAAGCCAACAGCTCTTTCCCTTGACTGATGCGTCTTAGTGCTTGGAAAAGGAATAACAGAACAGAAGATATTAAAGTCATTATTTGTGGCATTTTCATATAAATAAATATCAGTTTTGGTTGATTTAACACAATACTGGCGCAAGGTGAAGCCAGTTGGTGAAAACTTCTCCATCTGCTGCTCTCAACACCCGGTGTCAGGTAGGTCTTTACCGGGAGAAACCCTCTGGAGACAGGAAGTGATGCGTTTTACGTTTCAACAGAAGAAGAACTGGGTAGTTAGCATGAACAGCGATAGCCACCGTGGCTGAACAGACAGAGAAAAGAGCTCCACCTACAGGAACTCAAACTCCATCAACAGGAAATCCAAGGAGAAAGACGTCACAGTACTGGACACACTGTTTGATTGACAGGTGATCTCTGGGGAGAACAGTACAGGAACACTACAGTGAGGAACACCACAGTGAAGAACACCAGAGTGAGGAACACCACAGTGAGGAACACTACAGTGAGGAACACTACAGTGAGGAACACCACAGTGAAGAACACCAGAGTGAGGAACACCACAGTGAGGAACACTACAGTGAAGAACACCAGAGTGAGGAACACCACAGTGAAGAACACCACAGTGAGGAACACCACAGTGAAGAACACTACAGTGAAGAACACCACAGTGAAGAACACCAGAGTGAGGAACACCACAGTGAGGAACACTACAGTGAGGAACACCAGAGTGAGGAACACCACAGTGAAGAACACCACAGTGAGGAACACCACAGTGAAGAACACTACAGTGAAGAACACTACAGTGAGGAACACCACAGTGAAGAACACTACAGTGAGGAACACCAGAGTGAGGAACACCACAGTGAAGAACACTACAGTGAGGAACACCAGAGTGAGGAACACCACAGTGAAGAACACCACGGTGAGGAACACCACAGTGAGGAACACCACAGTGAAGAACACTACAGTGAGGAACACCAGAGTGAGGAACACCACGGTGAAGAACACCACGGTGAGGAACACCACAGTGAAGAACACCACAGTGAAGAACACTACAGTGAGGAACACCACAGTGAAGAACACTACAGTGAGGAACACCAGAGTGAGGAACACCACAGTGAAGAACACTACAGTGAGGAACACAAGAGTGAGGAACACCACAGTGAGGAACACCACAGTGAAGAACACTACAGTGAGGAACACCAGAGTGAGGAACACCACAGTGAAGAACACAACGGTGAGGAACACCACGGTGAGGAACACCACAGTGAAGAACACTACAGTGAGGAACACCACAGTGAAGAACACCACAGTGAAGAACACCACAGTGAGGAACACCACAGTGAAGAACACCACAGTGAAGCTGAGAGACAAAGATGGTGACTCAATAAAAACAAGAAGGATCTCATGGATCACTTTAAGAGATGACAGTTAGATCCCAGGTCAGAGGCTCCAGTAGACCCTGGACCCTTTAAAGCCTCTTGTGACTCAGTTTCTACTTCCTCAGACTCTATTTTGTTGCCAAGCAACAATAACCATAACCCAGTTAACAGGCCGGGATCGTATTTGTTGCCTTGCAGCTTTAGTTTATTGGACATTCAATTGGAAAGTGTCACAACTCTCTCTGATCGATGGCTGGGGTTTCCCCACAGCTGCAGCATGGACAGGCACTGTGACAGAGGCATGTGAACTAAAGTCGCCATCATCTTCATCAGAAACCTTCATCCAAAGCACCTTAAAATGCCATGAGTGCATACCTGTTTCAGTATGTGTGGCCCCCTAAGGGTGAATGTCCACTGAGCAGTCACGTTTCAGGTGTGGCCCCGATGAGTCTGAATGAGAGCTGGCGTTTGTGGCTGAAGGTTGAAAAAGTCCAAGCGTAGTGGCGAGAGAGCCAAAAGTCTACTTGGAGCAAATGGCGGCAGGTGTCCGTGTGATTGATGTCTGTTGGCGAAACATCTGCCCGTCCTTTCAGAGACAGCGCTTCAGAAACTAGTATGTATTTAAAAGCCAAGTAGCTTCAAGTCATGGAGAGGGCATATGAGACGCTTATGTGACGTCACTGTTTTGGTGAATCGGCCATACTGACTCCAACACATTCACAACTCATGAAAGAAAGAGCCTCCCATCGCTTGGTTTCTGTTGAAGATGTACTTCTGGATAGTTCACCCAGCCTGACGTTAAATACTGACATGTACTTTTGTACATCTTAAGTACAATAAGAGGTGTTGGCAATTTAAATCACTACACTCAACGTTTTTTTGGCTAAATGTCAACGCCGTGTCTTTGGACAGGAAGTGGAACAGCTGGCCAATAAAAAGCGGTTATCATCCTGGATAAAGGCGGTGAGGAGAAAACAAATCATGACCTATTGTTGTGAGCCTGGCAGACAAAGACAACTCCTTCACAGGGGAGGAGGAGGAGGAGGAGGAGAGGAGCTTTGGACTGAAGAGCACTTCAGTGAAATAATGAGGGATTAGCATCTCCCTCTGAGACGTCTCTCTGCAGGGATCAAACCTGCGGCCTTCTGGTTTGCTTTTCCTTTTAATCGTCCCTAAAGCGAGAGGTGGCGCGTCGCCTCCGAGTCGTTTCAGACGGTTTGTATGAATTAGATCTGATCTGGTCTCTCTGACAGGTTTACCATGCCCAGAACGAGCCGGCTAGCGGGCTGGCCGGCAGCCAGAAAGCACCCGAATGTAAACAAGTTATTTTTCTATATTTATTTATTTATTTCCTCCATCTCCCTCCACTTGGCAACAGACTGAGAGGGA
>JAXDDX010000470.1:0-10000 GCA_034670405.1 Hoplostethus atlanticus | reverse complement strand
GGGGGGGGGGGGGGGGGGTGTGTTAGTTCCTGGTCCAATGTAATGCTTTTTATTTATAACATCCTTCAAATGTCAAAGTACTACAAGAAAAACACAAAGGAGACAAAGAGCAACAAGGTGAAAGAAGGTGTTGACCTGAGGGTGCCAGCAGGGGGTTATGGGATAAGAAGCTCCCTGAGTTTGGGTCGGGTTTCTCTGTGGAGGCTTTATAAAGTTTTGAGTTGAACACACTTAAATCCATTCACACCCTACGGACATCATCACAGATAACAGCAGGTTGACGTTATCTGTTGATGACAATTTAAAACTATTTTATGATATCGTATTTTATCGATTGGCGACGTCTGATGAACTACAACATTTTCCATCTCTAGCTAGCACAGCCGCGCTACGCTTTGAACCTAGCTATAAATTTGCAGCGGCGACTTCACTTCTTACTTTGAGCGGCCGAATGTGTTTTTTAACGATGAAATGAGACAAAAGTCAGAGCGGCGAATTGTCGTGCAGCTACGTTGGAAGCTGCTAGCTTGCTTGATGCAGCTTATTTGCGGGCTACACGTCGCCGCATTGCTCCATGGGATATGTAGTTTCCTGGCCGGTGATGCATGTTTGATGTATGTTTACGCCCCAACAGACAAACCGGAAACGACCGGCGTCCGGCTCCATCGGCGTCCCCGGTCCCTCCAAACTCCGCCCCCCAACAAACTCCTACTGCCACATCCACCAGGCTCCTGTGGGTCGGCAGAGTCAAGCGGATGTCCGTTTTTCGGCGCGGTAAGTAAACGGTGAACCGGTTTGAACAGGCTGAGTGATCTGCAGCTCATCTGCTACGACCCGCGGCGTGAAGACTCGACTCACCCTCAACTCACCCTCAACTCGACCTCCTCATCGGTGGACGTCGAAATCCTCAGTTGGTTCACGGCCAGTTCATAAATATTTCTGATACTGACAGATATCAGCACCACACACACACACACACACACACACACACACACACACACACGCCTGAAACGAGCTGTGGTCAGCGCCTCTGTTGTTAGGGGTCAAAGGTGACAGCATTTCGGATTTTGGAAGTAATTTAACACACACACACACACACACACACACACACACAGGGTTTTGAACCTGGGTTAGTGGACTGTTGGCTGTTTTAATTATACAGTGGACAGAACCTCATTACTTGCCTCACCCTCCCTCACCCTCCCTCAGGCTCTGCATCGACCCTGAGTCTCTCTCTCTCTCTCTGTCTTATTGTCTGTCCATGTCTCTCTCCCACCCCGCCTCTCTCTCTCTCCCCCGTGTCTCTGTACGTGGAAATACTGTAAAGGGCTGAACGAGTCGCCTTATTGGACAAAAAGCCTCTCTCTCTCTCTCTCTCTCTCTCTCTCTCTCTGGCTCTCTCTCTCTCTCTCTCTCTCTCTCTCTGGGTCTCTCTCTCTCTCTCTCTCTCTCTCTCTCTCTCTCTGTCTCTCTCTCTGGGTCTCTCTCTCTCTCTCTCTCTCTCTCTCTCTCTCTGGGTCTCTCTCTCTCTCTCTCTCTCTGGGTCTCTCACTCTCTCTCTCTCTCTCTCTCTCTCTCTCTCTCTCAATTTCACCCATCCTCTCTACATCTTCCTCCCTCTCTCCCTCTATCCACCTCCCCCTCTCTCTCTCTCTCTCTCTCTCTCTCTCTCTCTGATATACTTTCAGAGGCACGGAAACTTTTCTGCTTAGTGATTACTGATCTGTTTTCTTTTTCAAAAATCCTGATTGTACCCGCCGTTCCTTCACCTCAATTATACTGAGGGTCAGAATAAAGACTACGAGGGAGAGAGAGAGAGAGAGAGAGAGAGAGAGAGACATCAGTATTTGGGTTGTGATGGGTCAGGGTGGGAAGAGGAGAATAGGAAATGGAAAAGTTAAGAGATATTTTGGTTCCAAGTGTATTTTAAAGAAGAGACGCGGTCGGGAGTCGGATCATAGAAGAAGAATATGAAGGGATTCATTCCGACACACTATACAGTAGATATATTTATATATATATTTATATATATATTTATATATATGTAATGTATAGATTTAAAGGAATGGTTTGGTAAGAAAAGGTGAGAGGTGTGTCTCGGAGACTTTGTGTTCCCTCAAGGTAACTTCACTCCTGACAAGATGATGTCACTGTTTCTGATGAGTGTTGTCTTCTTGTAGCGGATCAGGACCAGGAGTCGTCCACACGCCAGAGAGGGTGGCAGCCTTCCAGACAAGACAGCGACAGAGACTCCAACGACGGACGGACGGACGGACGGACGGACGGACGGACGAATAATCCAACAATGAACGTTTGCATGTCCTGCATGCTCTTGCACAAAAAGAGTTCATCGTCCCCGGTCCCTCCCCCGGCGTCCCCGGTCCCTCCATCGGCGTCCCCGGTGTGATTAAAGGAGATCCATCAGATGCTATGTAGCTCGGTTAGCTGTGGGGGGGGGGGTGGGGGCTGGCAGCCGGCGCCATGGCGTCGCTGGATGCCAGGTGTGTCGGGGCACGTCGGTGCAGAAGAGCGCGCCAGGACTTGGCGGCATGCTGCTGCACGTCGCTGCCGTCAGCCAGGTAACCGCAAACTTTGGTATTATTTCTTTTTTTCTTTCACTTGAACGAAAGTCCAGGCGGCGCTGCAGCGTGTTCAGGCCCTTCACTGTCATCGATGAGAAAACGTCTCTTCCTTCTGGGAGATGAACGGTTTCATCTGACAGCAGTGACACACTCGGAGAGGCAGGCGGCGGCGGCTAAATCAAAACGAGCCTTATGGGTAATGAAACATCTCCGGCGCGTTCTCAGAGACGTGAGCGGCGGCGGACGCTTATTGTAGCTGCAGATCAGACGGCAGTAAAGTCTGAGAGGGATTTAACCAAACTGAATCTCATGAATGGAAAGTGAAGTGGAGTAAGTTATGTGTGTGTGTGTGTGTGTGTGTGTGTGTGTGTGTATTAGATGTGTGTGTGTGTCTGATGAGCGTGTGTGTGTCTCAGTGTGAACAAGTGTGTGTGTGTGTGTGTGTGTGTGTGTGTGTGCAGCATAGAAGAACTTGGTTTAAGTCACTCCTTTAGAATCCAAATGAGTGTGTGTGTGTGTGTGTGTGTGTGTGTGTGTGTGTGTGCGTGCGTGCGTGTGTGCGTGTGTGTGTGTGTGACTCACAGGTGGTCTCCTGGCTGGTCATGGGGTCGCTGGCCTCCTCCCCGTACATGGCGTAGACGGTCACGGTGTATTCTGTGTCTGGAGTCAAACCCTCCAGCTCCACCTCGTTCACCGAGTCCGCCACCTTCACCTGCACACACACACGCACACGCACACGCACACACACACACACACACACACGCACACGCACACGCACACGCACACACACACACACATTTCTGATATTTCAGCTGTTTATTTACTACTTGGTCTGAAACCAGAAGGATCCTGGGTGAGGCTGAATCACATCTAGCTCTAGCTACCCGTTATATCTCGTCTCCTTCATCCCTCTCTAACTCGTCTCCTTCGTTCCTCTCTAACTCATCTCCTTCATCCCTCTATAACTCGTCTCCTTCATCCTTCTCTAACTCGTCTCCTTCGTTCCTCTCTAACTCGTCTCCTTTGTTCCTCTCTAACTCGTCTCCTTCATCCCTCTGTAACTCGTCTCCTTCATCCCTCCGTAACTCGTCTCCTTCATCCCTCTCTAACTCGTCTCCTTCATCCCTATAACTCGTCTCCTTCATCCCTATAACTCGTCTCCTTCATCCCTATAACTCGTCTCGATCACCTCTCACCTCACCTCTCACCTCACCTCACCTCTCACCTCACCTCACCTCTCACCTCACCTCTCCTCTCACCTCACCTCTCACCTCTCACCTCACCTCTCCTCACCTCTCACCTCACCTCACCACCTCACCTCCCACCTCACCTCACCTCTCACCTCACCTCCCACCTCACCTCACCTCTCACCTCACCTCACCTCACCTCACACCTCTCCTCTCACCTCTCACCTCACCTCTCCTCTCCTCTCCTCTCCTCTCCTCTCCTCTCACCTCACCTCACCTCACCTCTCCTCTCCTCTCCTCTCCTCTCCTCTCCTCACCTCACCTCTGACCTCACCTCTCACCTCACCACCTCTCACCTCTCATCACCTCTCACCTCTCCTCTCACGTCTTACCTCACCTCTCCCCTCACCTCACTTCTCTTCACCTCTCACCTCACCTCTCCCCTCACCTCACCTCTCCTCACCTCTCACCTCACCTCTCACCTCACCTCACCTCACCTCTCACCTCTCACCTCTCCTCACCTCACCTCACCTCTCACCTCACCTCTCACCTCACCCCTCACCTCACACCTCACCTCACCTCACCTCTCACCTCTCCTCACCTCACCTCACCTCACCTCTCACCTCACCTCTCACCTCACCCCTCACCTCACCTCACCTCTCACCTCACCTCACACCTCACCTCACCTCACCTCACCTCTCACCTCTCCTCACCTCACCTCTCACCTCACCTCTCACCTCACCCCTCACCTCACCTCCCACCTCACCTCACCTCACCTCTCACCTCACCTCCCACCTCACATCACCTCACCTCTCCTCACCTCTCACCTCACCTCTCACCTCACCTCTCACCTCTCACCTCACCTCTCACCTCACCTCTCACCTCACCTCACCTCACCTCTCCCCTCACCTCACCTGTCACCTCTCCGCACCTCTCACCTCACCTCTCACCTCTCACCTCACCTCTCCCCTCACCTCATGTCACCTCTCACCTCACCTCTCACCTCAACTCACCTCTCTCCTCACCTCACGTCACCTCTCACGTCACCTCTCACGTCACCTCTGACGTCACCTCTCACCTCTCACCTCACCTCTTACCTCACCTCTCACCTCTGACCTCACCTCTCACCTCTCACCTCACCTCTCACCTCACCTCTCACCTCACCTCCCACCTCACCTCATCTCACCTCTCACCTCACCTCCCACCTCACCTCACCTCCCACCTCACCTCACCTCTCACCTCACCTCACCTTTCACCTCACCTGTCACCTCTCCGCACCTCTCACCTCACCTCTCACCTCTCACCTCACCTCTCCCCTCACCTCATGTCACCTCTCACCTCACCTCTCACCTCACCTTTCACCTCACCTCTCACCTCACCTCCCACCTCACATCACCTCACCTCTCCTCACCTCTCACCTCACCTCTCACCTCACCTCTCACCTCTCACCTCACCTCTCACCTCACCTCTCACCTCACCTCACCTCACCTCACCTCACGTCTCCCCTCACCTCACCTGTCACCTCTCCGCACCTCTCACCTCACCTCTCACCTCTCCCCTCACCTCTCCCCTCACCTCATGTCACCTCTCACCTCACCTCTCACCTCAACTCACCTCTCTCCTCACCTCACGTCACCTCTCACGTCACCTCTCACGTCACCTCTGACGTCACCTCTCACCTCTCACCTCACCTCTTACCTCACCTCTCACCTCTGACCTCACCTCTCACCTCTCACCTCACCTCTCACCTCACCTCCCACCTCACCTCACCTCTCACCTCACCTCCCACCTCACCTCATCTCACCTCTCACCTCACCTCCCACCTCACCTCACCTCCCACCTCACCTCACCTCTCACCTCACCTCACCTTTCACCTCACCTGTCACCTCTCCGCACCTCTCACCTCACCTCTCACCTCTCACCTCACCTCTCCCCTCACCTCATGTCACCTCTCACCTCACCTCTCACCTCACCTTTCACCTCACCTCTCACCTCACCTCTCTCCTCACCTCACGTCACCTCACGTCACCTCTGACCTCACCTCTCACCTCACCTCTTACCTCACCTCTCACCTCACCTCTGACCTCACCTCTCACCTCACCTCCCACCTCACCTCTCACCTCACCTCTCACCTCACCTCACCTCACCTCACCTCCTCTCACCTCACCTCACCTCACCTCTCACCTCACCTCTCACCTCACCTCACCTCACCTCTCACCTCACCCCTCACCTCACACCTCACCTCTCACCTCACCCCTCACCTCTCCTCACCTCACCTCTCACCTCACCTCTCACCTCACCCCTCACCTCACCTCCCACCTCACCTCACCTCACCTCTCACCTCACCTCCCACCTCACATCACCTCACCTCTCCTCACCTCTCACCTCACCTCTCACCTCACCTCTCACCTCTCACCTCACATCACCTCTCACCTCACCTCTCACCTCACCTCTCACCTCACCTCACCTCACCTCTCCCCTCACCTCACCTGTCACCTCTCCGCACCTCTCACCTCACCTCTCACCTCTCACCTCACCTCTCCCCTCACCTCATGTCACCTCTCACCTCACCTCACCTCTCACCTCTCTCCTCACCTCACGTCACCTCTCACGTCACCTCTGACCTCACCTCTCACCTCTTACCTCTCACCTCTGACCTCACCTCTCACCTCTCACCTCACCTCCCACCTCACCTCACCTCACCTCTCACCTCACCTCCCACCTCACCTCACCTCACCTCTCACCTCCCACCTCACCTCACCTCCCACCTCACCTCACCTCTCACCTCACCTCACCTTTCACCTCACCTGTCACCTCTCCGCACCTCTCACCTCACCTCTCACCTCTCACCTCACCTCACCTCTCCCCTCACCTCATGTCACCTCTCACCTCACCTCTCTCCTCACCTCACGTCACCTCTCACGTCACCTCTGACCTCACCTCTCACCTCTCACCTCACCTCTTACCTCACCTCTCACCTCTGACCTCACCTCTCACCTCACCTCCCACCTCACCTCTCACCTCACCTCACCTCTCCTCACCTCACCTCCTCTCACCTCTCCTCTCCTCTCACCTCACCTCACCTCACCTCACCTCTCACCTCACCTCTCACCTCACCTCCCACCTCACCTCACCTCACCTCACCTCTCACCTCCTCACCTCACCTCCCACCTCTCCTCACCTCTCACCTCACCTCTCACCTCACCTCACCTCTCACCTCACCTCTCACCTCACCTCACATCACCTCTCACCTCTCACCTCACCTCTCCCCTCCCCTCTCCTCACCTCTCACCTCACCTCACCTCTCCCCTCATCTCACGTCACCTCTCACGTCACCTCTCACCTCACCTCACCTCACCTCACCTCTCACCTCTCTCTCTGTATCCAGGCGACAGACTGGGATACTCGTTTTCTGTTTTCTCTCTCAGCTACTTCTTGGCAGCAGGATTGTCAAGATGATTGTGTATCTCCTCCTCCTCTCTCTCTTTCTCTTCGTCTCTCCTCCTCCTCTCTCTCTTTCTCTTCGTCTCTCCTCCTCCTCTCTCTTTCTCTTCATCTCTCCTCCTCCTCTCTCTCTTTCTCTTCGTCTCTCCTCCTCCTTGCCTCCCGTCAGACAGCAGAGCATGCAGCGGAGCATGCAGCGCAACGTACCGCCTTCACATAACAGATAATGAACTGGTACATGTCATACTGTCATATTTTCATCTTCAATAACAAAATGATCAACTGCAAGTACTGGAGAGGACGTTCAACCTTGTTCAGCTCCCCAAGTTGACATTGAACCTCAACTCAAACAGGTTGAACCTCTCCTCTCCTCTCCTCTCCTCACCTCACCTCACCTCTCACCTCTCACCTCAACTCAAACAGGTTGAACCTCTCCTCTCCTCTCCTCACCTCACCTCTCACCTCACCTCACACCTCTCATCACCTCTCACCTCTCCTCTCACCTCTCCTCACCTCTCACCTCACCTCACCTCCCACCTCACCTCTCCTCACCTCTCACCTCACCTCTCACCTCACCTGTCACCTCTCCGCACCTCTCACCTCACCTCTCACCTCACCTCTCACCTCACCTCTCACCTCACCTCTCCCCTCACCTCATGTCACCTCTCACCTCACCTCTCACCTCTCACCTCACCTCTCTCCTCACCTCACGTCACCTCTCACGTCACCTCTGACCTCACCTCTCACCTCTCACCTCACCTCTTACCTCACCTCTCACCTCTCACCTCTGACCTCACCTCTCACCTCTCACCTCACCTCCCACCTCACCTCTCACCTCACCTCACCTCCCCTCTCCTCACCTCTCACCTCACCTCACCTCACCTCACCTCCCACCTCACCTCTCACCTCACCTCACCTCTCACCTCACCTCCCACCTCACCTCACCTCTCACCTCCTCACCTCACCTCTCACCTCTCACCTCACCTCACATCACCTCTCACCTCACCTCTCACCTCACCTCACCTCTCTCCTCACCTCTCACCTCACCTCACCTCACCTCTCACCTCACCTCTCACCTCACCTCTCACCTCACACCTCACCTCTCCCCTCACCTCACGTCACCTCTCACGTCACCTCTCACCTCACCTCACCTCACCTCACCTCTCACCTCTCTCTCTGTATCCAGGCGACAGACTGGGATACTCGTTTTCTGTTTTCTCTCTCAGCTACTTCTTGTCAGCAGGATTGTCAAGAGGATTGTGTATCTCCTCCTCCTCTCTCTCTTTCTCTTTGTCTCTCCTCCTCCTCTCTCTTTCTCTTCGTCTCCCCTCCTCTTCTCTCTCTTTCTCTTCATCTCTCCTCC
Source organism: Hoplostethus atlanticus (assembly GCA_034670405.1). Classification (NCBI taxonomy): domain Eukaryota; kingdom Metazoa; phylum Chordata; class Actinopteri; order Trachichthyiformes; family Trachichthyidae; genus Hoplostethus; species Hoplostethus atlanticus. The sequence continues at coordinate 1,424 of JAXDDX010000470.1, read as the reverse complement.
TCCTTGCCTCCCGTCAGACAGCAGAGCATGCAGCGGAGCATGCAGCGGAGCATGCAGCGCAACGTACCGCCTTCACATAACAGATAATGAACTGGTACATGTCATACTGTCATATTTTCATCTTCAATAACAAAATGATCAACTGCAAGTACTGGAGAGGACGTTCAACCTTGTTCAGCTCCCCGAGTTGACATTGAACCTCAACTCAAACAGGTTGAACCTCAACTCAAACAGGTTGAACCTCAACTCAAACAGGTTGAAACTCAACTCAAACAGGTTGTTCCCTCATCATGTTCCTCCAAGATGCCCCAAACTCACTGACGAGCAAATTCAAGAGTTTCATCTACGGGATTGAAACCAAGTCCAACCGGCAGATCCAACCACCACAGGACCCATCCACACGGTTCAGGATGCAGGACGGCAGCGTGAAGGAGGCAAAGGGAGGCGCTGCTCCTTATCAGATACTCGATATTCTTATATTGTTGGGTGTTTCCGTTATTTTGTCCACCTCGAGTATCTCCCCTTCCTACTCTCTCCTTGGGTCAGCAGGGTGTCCTTTGTTGACTAGTGCATAGACACACACACACACACACACACTTATCCTCCCCTCCCCTCCCCTCCTCCTCCTCCTCCTCCTCACCTCCTTCTCGTCTGCAGGGTCTCCTTCAGTCAGCGGGGCGTAGAGGATCATGTACCCAGAAGCCCCGGCGGCGGTCTTCCAGCGGGCCGTCATCGTGCTGTGGGTGATGTCAAACAACTCCAGGTCGTTCACCATAGGCAGGGCCACTGTAGGACGGGACACACACACACACACACACACACACACACACACACACACACTCAAGTCCAGTCCCTTTTCTTTGGAATTTCTCATGTATTTAATGTATTTCCTGTTTTCTCATTTATGTTCTTTGTTTTCTAACTAACCCCTCCCCCATTACATCATCAGTATTCTGCCTCTCTCTCCTCTCTCCCCCTCCTCCTCCTCCTCCTCCTCCTCTTCCCAGTAGCCAACACCCCATTAACTTTGAAACAAGGTCGGCTTGCAGCTCAGCATTCATCCCCGTCCGGCGTGGAGGAATTCCCTGCCACCCGTCAGCCCGGGGGCGGGGCTTAATGAGGCCGGCCCGATCCTCCCAGACTTCCTGGAACTGGAATCAGTGTCTTTCACAACGAACCACGGTGGATCCGAGGGACCAGTAATCCTCTCGCTGGATCCACCCTGATGTTGCATCATCTAAAGCTCGGCTCGCCTGGTTTATACCAGTGCTGGTTCAGGTACTTCACCATTTATTTATTAGTTTCTCTGCACCTCTGTTGTTGTTTTCCCTTTTCTTCTGTGTTTTTTTTTCCATCTCTTACGTCTGTCTGGAATACTTTGATTATTTTCTTCATGAAATAATCAATAAACACGTCTCAGACAT
>JAXDDX010000469.1:0-52744 GCA_034670405.1 Hoplostethus atlanticus | reverse complement strand
CCTTCCCTCAAACGCCGAAAGAGGGTCAGCTTTCATCCTGAAATCCCTCCCTTGCCGTCTTCACCTCTTCCTCCAACCTCGATCCTCCTTGCTCAAACAAAAGGAGAACTTTTCTCCAATAATTTTTCTTTCTCTGCTCCTCCCTCCTCTTTCTCTTCTCTTTGAAATCCTCCCCCACCTTCTTTGCCATTTTCCCCCCATGTCTCTTTTCTCTGTCTTCCACAGTCTCTCCTGGTTGGAACCACTGCTCCAGGAGGGGGTGCCTGGCCCTCCTCCCAGCATCTCTGTTCTTTAGCAAAAGTCACTCCGGGTGTGGATGTGAAAAGTCATCAGGGTTTTGACACTTTTCCAGAGTTTCTCTTCAGGATCGGATGGCTTAGGAGGTGCTGAGCTCCTTGCTGGTCACTCTGGCGTGTTCCTCCCTCAGGGTGATGTTTTCTGAGGCCAGCTTCTTGTTGTGAGCTTCAGCCACCAGAGGGGCTTGTCTAAGTCGCTCTAGGACTGTGTGTCGGTTTCACTCTTAGCCGTCAGACTTTACTTTGCAGGCCTGTTGCTCCCTTGGTGACTCTTCCCCTGTCTCTGGGGTTTTCTGCCATCTTCTTCAACTGGTTACACTGGTGCGACTGGGTTGTCCACTTTTATCTTTTGGCCATTTTTGTTTTCTGACATTTTAGTGTGGCGTCTGGGAGCCTGTTCTGTTGGAGCCTGTTGTAGGGCTGCATCATCGAGCCACACTATCCCTATATATATCCATACTATAGAGTTACCTCACCTTCACCTATTTACACAATCTAATTGATCCTTTTACATCTGGGGGGCACACACAAAAAAACATCACACATCACATGCAGGTCTGTGTGAGTATGAGTGTTTTTTAGATACGAGAGACTTTTATTTTTTAGTCTTTCAGCAAACTGTTTCCTGGGGTCTTTTATTCAAGATGTTTCAATATAGACCATCAAAAGTCAAAGGCTGTCTGTGTTCAGTCTCTCTCTCTCTCTCTCTCTCTCTCTCTCTCTCTGGTTTATTTCCTTGTTGAAACTGTTGATAACTTTCACTTTCACTTCTCGTCGTGTCGCAGAATATTTTCAACACAAGGTATTGTAACCAACACTTTACATGACAGTTTATAGTGTTCAGAAAGCGACACAACAAATAACTACTGCATCAGTTCGCAGTGTATTATACTTTAATATCTTTACCGTGACCTTATTTAGTTTACAATCAGTTAAAGGTGTGTCGGTCTGAAAACCTGTTCAGGCCCAAACCACAACTCAACACTCTGCTAACAGTTTTCTATTAGTATTAGTGTTTCATATTAGTGTTTGGTGTTCATGTTAAAGTCATGAAATTAAAGTAGTAGTAGTAATGTGTTGCAGAGCCTCCAGGTTTGCGGGAAACCTCTTCAATACCTTTGACTCTCACTAGCATTAGCAACGATGCTAACAGGAGCTTTTTGACACGTTAACAGCAGAAACATCAACGTGACACCGGTTTGAATGTGGTTGGTGGTTAATAACAGGATAGGACTCTAACAGCCCAGAACCAACCTTCAAATAAGGGACCTCAGACAGGACTACACTGAGAATGCTTCATCACCAATATGGACACGTTTAACGTTACATCACATTTGTTACGTTTATGTATTTGAATTGAAACTAACCATCTTAAAATCCTGTCTAGATGTACCTGCTCAGTCTGTCTGATAGAAACAGCAGCTGGTCCTAGTATTTTGTCCACTTTGTTGAATTTTACTGTTGTCATTTTACTGACATGACTGATGAAACCCCCAGAAGTCATCTATCCTGTAATGAAACCTTGTTGTAATGAAGGAGTCCAGCTAACAGCATGTTGGGTGTGTTTCTGTCAGCTGGACGCTCTACTATGAATCTGTCTGAGGAGAGAGAGGAGGGGGGTCCCTACCTCTAAAACCTCTCTGTCTGGGGAACATGACCGCCAGACCAAAGCTCAGAGGTAAGATGAGGATCTCTGACTGTCCATGACTGTTCTCCATCTCAGAGCTCAGCAGTGATATCATGACACCATCACTATCCAGAGTAAAAGGTCTGTCTGTGTTGTATTGAAGCCCCGCCCACCAGGAGAGACCAGACTCCCCTGTACCCAGCTGTGTGTCCATGAAGAGTGACTGGTCTATGAATCGTCCTATTACCTTCAAAGATGGACACCACTCTACTGAGCAAAGGCAATAATTTAATTTGTTAATCATTTTAAAGAACAGCAGTGATCTGACAAAAGATGAGCTAGCATTAAAACATGTCACATTAAGTATGTATTTCATACATTCTTATCCAGGAAGGGTTTTACTGACCATACATGCTTTTTCATGCTTTTCTATCCTTTTTTCTACCATCACCTGTTTTATCAATCCTGTGTTTGTAGCAGCATCCAGCAGGAGAGACCAGACTCCCCTGTACCCAGCTGTGTGTCCATGAAGAGTGACTGTTCTATGGATCGTCCTATTACCTTCAAAGATGGACACCACTCTACTGAGCAAAGGCAAGAGTTTAAATCAGATGAGTTTGTTATTATCCGACTCAACTGAGCAGAAGTAAGAAGTCATGGACTTCAGACTCTGTTGATTTAGTTTCTTCTCTCAAAACATCTCATCCAATAATCAGAACATTTACAGAGGTGTTTCTACCAGGATCCATCATGACACAACATGGTCACCTATATGTGACACCGATATGTGTGTTCATATCTGGAGACCTAATACATCATGTTTTCTCCACAGAGTCCACCAGGAGAGGTCAGAGGTTCCCAGTGGTCAGTCTGCCCAGGAGCATCAAACAGACCTGGCTTCCATATTTATGGTGTGTAAATGTACAACAACACCTTTTTACTTCAGCTCCAAATGAAATGAAGAACAACCATTGTGGTCATAATCGTCTCCATGCTACACTCTTTAGACCAGTGGGCTTTCAGTCTATGACAGATGGATCTGATGTTGTGTTCCACCAGTTTAGTATGAAAGGTTAATTTATATATTATTCTGTTGCAGCTGCTTGAGGAGAACATTGTCACTTTTGTGAAGAATGAGCTGAAGAGGTTCCAGACGGTTCTGAGTCCAGATTACCCAGAATGCTTAGAGAGGCAGAGGGAGGATGAGGTGGACGGTGAGGAGGAAGAACAGAGGAGGAGCAGCAGAGACGCACTTCTGAAGATCACACTACTTCCTGAGGAGAATGAAGCAGGAGGAGCTGGCCGACTCTCTGGAGAGCAGTAAGAGGAGTTTCTCTAATGAGATCTATTCAATTCCATATTGGAGGATAAATGACCACAATCCATTTAATTTAGTGAAATTATTGATTTGTTCACGTGGGTGTAAAATGCTGAACACAGTAATACAGATTAAAAACAAAAAACAAAAAACCTTTTTCCTTTCACATTTTCACATTCACATTGAGTTGGGAAATATTACCTCAATAGCCACTCATTGGTGTTATTTGTTTGTTCATTCAGAAACTCCTGCAGTGTGCCAACGTCAATTGAAATCTAATCTGAAGGAGAAGTTTCAGTGTTTGTTTGAGGGGATCGCTAAAGCAGGAAACCCAACACTTCTGAATCAGATCTACACAGAGCTCTACATCACAGAGGGAGGGAGTGGAGAGGTCAATGATGAACATGAGGTCAGACAGATTGAAACAGCATCCAGGAAACCAGCCAGACCAGAAACACCAATCAAATGTGAAGACATCTTTAAACCGTTACCTGGAAGAGAGGAACCAATCAGGACATTGATGACAAAGGGAGTGGCTGGTATCGGTAAAACAGTCTTAACACAGAAATTCACTCTGGACTGGGCTGAAGACAAAGCCAACCACAATGTACACTTCACGTTTCCATTCACTTTCCGAGAGCTGAATTTCCTCAAAGGGAAAAAGTTCAGCTTGGTGGAACTTCTTCATCACTTCTTCATTGAGACCAAAGGAATCTGCAGCTTTGACAAGTTCCAGGTTGTGTTGATCTTTGACGGTCTGGATGAGTGTCGACTTCCTCTAGATTTCCAGAACAACCAGATCTGGACTGATGTTACAGAGTCAACCTCAGTGGACGTGCTGCTGACAAACCTCATCAAGGGGAAACTACTTCCCTCTGCTCGCCTCTGGATAACCACACGACCTGCAGCAGCCAATCAGATCCCTCCTGAGTGCGTTGATATGGTGACAGAGGTGAGAGGGTTCACTGACCCACAGAAGGAGGAGTACTTCAGGAAGAGATTCACAGATGAGAAGCTGGCCAGCAGAATCATCTCCCACATCAAGACATCACGAAGCCTCCACATCATGTGCCACATCCCAGTCTTCTGCTGGATCACTGCTACAGTTGTGGATCATGTGTTGACAACCAATCAGAGAGGAGAGATGCCCAAGACCCTGACTGAGATGTACATCCACTTCCTGGTGGTTCAGTCCAAACAGGGGAATGTCAAGTATCATGGGAGAGCTGAGACAGATCCACACTGGAATACAGAGAGCAGCAAGATGATTCTGTGTCTGGGAAAACTGGCTTTTGAGCAGCTGGAGAAAGGCAACCTGATCTTCTATGAAGCAGACCTGACAGAGTGTGGCATTGATATCAGAGCAGCCTCAGTGTACTCAGGAGTGTTCACACAGATCTTTAAAGAGGAGCGTGGGCTGTACCAGGACCAGGTGTTCTGCTTTGTCCATCTGAGCATTCAGGAGTTTCTGGCTGCTGTTTATGTCTTCCTGTCATTCATCAACACTGGTGTCAATCTGCTGTCAGAACCACGATCAACAGACAAATCTAACATTAACCACCTCTACCAGAGAGCTTTGGACAAGGCCTTACAGAGTCCAAATGGACACCTGGACTTGTTCCTCCGCTTCCTCCTGGGTCTTTCACTAGGGACCAATCAGACTCACCTACAAGGTCTGGTGGAACAGACAGGAAGTAGCTCACAGACCAATCAGGGAACAGTCCAGTACATCAAGGAGAAGATCAAGGAGAATCCCTCTCCAGAGAGAAGCATCAATCTGTTCCACTGTCTGAATGAGCTGAATGACCATTCTCTAGTGGAGGAGATCCAACAGTACCTGACATCAGGAAGTTTCTCCACAGCTAAACTCTCCCCTGCTCATTGGTCAGCTCTGGTCTTCATCTTACTGTCATCAGAAGAAGACCTGGAGGTGTTTGACTTGAAGAAATACTTTGCTTCAGAGGAGGGTCTTCTGATGCTGCTGCCAGTGGTCAAAGCCTCCAACAGATCTGTGTAGGTTCAGCTTTGATAACTGGATATATTAAATCTATTAGATGGGATTGTTTTCACACAAGTGAAAATAGAAACATAATCAAAGTTATTTTTTGTTTTTATCACTAATTCTTCATCAGGCTGAGTGGCTGTAACCTGTCAGAGAGAAGCTGTGAAGCTCTGGCCTCAGTACTCAGCTCCAAGTCCTCCAGTCTGAGAGAGCTGGACCTGAGTAACAACGGCCTGCAGGATTCAGGAGTGAAGCTGCTCTCTACTGGACTGGGGAGTCCACACTGTAGACTGGACACTCTCAGGTCAGTATTCCTCAACCTGGTCAACACATGACCATTTAAATCCTGCTTTACATGAAGATTAATGTCAGTGAAGAAACACCCAACCTGTGGAGGATTTTCAGACTAGTTGTGATACCAACATTTAGCTCTACTTTCTAGCCCCAGTGAATTACTTTCCATGAGGATATTTCAAGTCAGGAGAGACTAGATTTGTAAGTTGGAATACAAGCTTTAATGGATAATGAATCAGCTGAACATTGCCGGTAGCTCCAGTTGAAATCAATGTTCATGGGTTAAAGGGGAACCCTGTGAATCTTGGATGAGTGGGAAACTCCCCCCAAAAGAAAGTTAAATTAACAGTTTAGGTAATGAGAGAATACTACTACTTGTCTCTCGTCTCCTGAGAGCATAGCATTTCCACTGTTTGATCAATTTAAATTGAAAATCTCAACGTCCAGTGAAGTCACCCCATAACCTTTCTAATGTTAACAGACAATTACTCCAAAATACTGGTATTTTAATATTGGTAACCATTTATTTTGGTTAAAAAACATATGCAATGCATGAGGTTAAAATGTGTGCTTCAATCAAAAGGGACAAGACAGTCAGACAAACTCAGGGTGACGTTGTTAAAGTGAGGGGTTCATTCAGAAAGAATTAATAGATAAATAAATGGTATGGCTGACTGGCCCCGAGTGTCTTCTTTAAGATTGTAACTGCCTAACAAACCAACAATGTAACACTAGAACATCCGTTTATATGGGATTAGATTATGCAGTTCTTCTAAAGTGTTAATACTTATTCAAGTATCTGTGAAGAAGTATACAATGCTTCAATTATATTCCCAAATGTATTGAAACCATCTCCCATATTCTTCCTTATGTACATTGTAACTGATTGTATCTTTAGCCACTACAAGGTTACCCTCGTTACCATGACAACTGTAAATAGAGGCTGAGCCTATAGAGACAGTTGCAACTAATAAATGGCGGACATATCAAGAGATGACAACACTGGTTAGCATCACTACTAAATGAAATAACATGTTTGAGTGATTGGAGACAGTATCTCTCCTGAAATGTTGAAGAAATTGCATGAGGAAAACCACATTCCAAGAATTCCATGCAGTGAAGTCACCAAGATTGAAGAAATTTGTCCATTCCTTCCATTTCCCCCCTAAAGTTTTACAGTGGTGCTTTATTTTGCTTTATTTTAGTTATTAGATTACTGTGGATGCCGACATCAGCTGTAATACTTTGTGGTCTAAAGGCGATTCCCTCACTAAAATAAATAATGACTTTTATGAATGGTAGGCTACGCAACTTTATGTGACAGCATTGTTGCTGTTGTTGCATGCTGGAGAAAGTTAGCCTTGTTCCATGGTTTCAAACCTTGTCTTCAAATTCTAGTTTAATGAAGTATTCAGTGAATTTAGTGCCGTAATATGCCAAACACTTTAAGAGTGTGCCGAGCTTTCTGCAGCACCTATGCAGAAACCTTTTAAGTCCTTTTAAGTTGACTGATGGAGGATCAGTGTCATAGATTAGCCGGTGTGAGCTAAATGAGCGATAATGTCATACCCCAGTTAGCTGAGTGATAGAGGGGGGCTAATTACAAATATCAATTTACAAGATCTTCTCCGCGTACAAACACCACCAGAGATGGTGGTGGATCACCAAAATGATCATGTTCCTGATCCAAAATGTGCCAGGACGGGACCCAACAGCGCCATTACCCTCCCAATCCACCAAGTACTGTACACCCCTGCCCACCTGCTGACAGGCCAAAAGGCAACGCATCGTGTACGCCGGACCACCCCCAATGAGTCGAGGCGGAGGCGGCGGTACCTCAACCGGCGCCAAATCACTGTGAGAACCGGCTTAAGGTGTGACACGTGGAAAGTGGGGTGAATCCCCATGGAACGGGGAAGTTGCAGACGAACCGTCACAGGGTTGATCTTACGGACGATCTTGAAAGCCCCCACAAAACGAGGTGCGAGCTTCCGGGACTCGACCCACAACGGCAGGTCCTGTGTGGCAAGCCACACCCGTTGGCCCACCCGATAAATAGGCGCAGACTGCGGGCGTCGGTCGGTGAACACCTTCTGGCAAGCAGAAGTGCGCAGAAGAGACGCCCGTACCTTCCTCCAAGTAGCCCGACACCGCTGAACGAAGGATGCAGCGGACGGCACTCATGCGTCCCTCTCCAGTTCTGGAAACAGCGGTGGCTGGTAACTAGGGCTGTCACGGTTTTGAAATTTTCCCACCGCAGTTGTGTATGTGGCTCATCACCGCGGGATGCGGTGGTACCGCCCTTTTTTTTTTTTTTTTTTTTTTAATACATGCAAGTTTACCCGCGATCGGTTCAGTGTAGTTCAGTGTAAGACACTAGCGGGTCCTAAGAACAGGAAAAAAAATGTCTAACGTCGTAGGAGTCCCAAACAATTTAAAGCATGTTTGATAATCTATCCATTTGTCCCTCAACATTGTGAAATCTGATAAAAGTAGGGATGTGAACGTGTACACGAAGTTTGAATCATAAACGTTTAGACGCCCCTGGAAGCTCTGTTCCGAGGGCCAAGCCGAAGGGCGAGGGCACTCAAAAACGAGGGGTAGGGGTGAAAATGAGAAATGGGATTCGGCCTAAGTAGCCTTAATCAAATAAATACGTTGATGAATATACAGTTAGGTCCGGAAATATTTGGACAGTGACACAATTTTCATAATTTTGTCTCTGTATGCCACCACAATGGATTTGAAATGAAACAATCGAGATGCAATTGAAGTACAGACTTTCAGCTTTAATTCAAGGGGTTGAACAAAAATATTGTATGAAACGTTTAGGAATTGCAAGCATTTTTATACACAGTCCCCCATTTTCAGGGGCTCAAATGTAATTGGACAAATTAACATAATCATAAATAAAGTGTTCATTTTTAATACTTTGTCGAGAATCCTTTGCAGGCAATGACTGCCTGAAGTCTGAAACCCATGGACATCACCAAATGCTGGGTTTCCTCCTTTGTGATGTTTTGCCAGGCCTTTACTGTTAGCTGTCTTCAGTTGTTGTTTGTTAGTGGGTCTTTCTGCCTTTAGTTTTGTCTTCAGCAAGTGAAATGCATGCTCGATCGGGTTGAGATCAGGTGATTGACTCGGCCATTGTAGAATATTCCACTTCTTTGCCTTAAAAAACTCCTGGGTTGCTTTCGCAGTATGTTTTGGGTCATTGTCCATCTGTACTGTGAAGCGCCGTCCAATCAACTTTGCTGAATTTGGCTGAATCTGAGCAGACAGTATATCCCTATACACTTCAGAATTCATCCGGCTGCTTCTGTCTTCTGTCACATCATCAATAAACACTAGTGACCCAGTGCCATTGGAAGCCATGCATGCCCATGCCATCACACTGCCTCCACCGTGTTTTACAGATGATGTGGTATGCTTCGGATCATGAGCCGTTCCAAGCCTCCTCCATACTTTTTTCTTCCCATCATTCTGGTACAGGTTGATCTTGGTTTCATCTGTCCAAAGAATGCTGTTCCAGAAATGGGCTGGCTTTTTTAGATGTTTTTTGGCAAAGTCTAATCTGGCCTTTCTATTCTTGAGGCTTATGAATGGTTTGCACCTTGTGGTGAACCCTCTGTATTTGCTCTCGTGAAGTCTTCTCTTTATGGTAGACTTGGATAATGATATGCCTACCTCCTGGAGAGTGTTCTTCACTTGGCTGGATGTTGTGAAGGGGTTTTTCTTTACCATGGAAAGGATCCTGCGATCATCCACCACTGTCTTCCGTGGACGTCCAGGCCTTTTTGTGTTGCCGAGCTCACCAGTGTGTTCTTTTTTTCTCAGAATGTACCAAACTGTTGATTTGGCCACTCCTAATGTTTCCGCTATCTCTCTGATGGATTTGTTTTGTTTTTGCAGCCTAAGGATGGCCTGTTTCACTTGCATTGAGAGCTCCTTTGACCGCATGTTGTGGGTTCACAGCAACAGCTTCCAAATGTGAATGCCTCCAATGGAATCAACTCCAGACCTTTTACCTGCTTAATTGATCAAGAAATAACGATGGAATAGCCCACACCTGTCCATGAAACAGCTTTTGAGTCAATTGTCCAATTACTTTTGGTCCCTTGAAAAAGAGGGGGCTACATATTAAAGAGATGTTTTGGTAAACAGCTAAAATAACAAAAAGTGTGTCAGTGTCCAAATATATATGGACCTAACTGTATATACATGAATCATTACATACATACATGAATACTATTTGTACTATTTGTTTATTTATTTAGTTTAGCTCTCCTTAAATTGACCGCTGCTGCAGCCAACACCCTTCAAAACGCGCAACTTTTACTTTGAAGGCGAGCTGTCTCTGGTTGCGAGAGGACTGAAGACGAGGACTGTAACCAATTAGATTTAGGGATACCATTGTGACTGGGTCCGCCAACTTACTGCCAAAAAGAAAAAACACTCGCGAGCGAGCAGGTGAAAGTTTCGCGAGCAGGAGAGCAATGATAGTTGTGCGCGCTGCTTCGGATTCTGCGCGCGCGCTCAAAGCATGGATTTCTCCTCGCAGGTTACAATATTGCTCGCGCGAGCAGATATATTCTGCACGCGAGTGCTGTGAAAGCGCTCTCAAAAATAATATGTGTGCGCGGCTGTTTGAATTACGCGCGCGGTGATCTCAATTGCGCTCGCGGATTTTGTCACTCATATGCCGCCATACCGGGGTGGGTTTATATCGCTGGTGTGCAAATAAAATGGCCTGCTGGCCAGTTGACTCTCCTCCTGCCTATGTCTCTGTCTGTTACGGACCCCGGTACTGTGGCGAGTCCGCCACAGTATTATTATTATTATTATTATTATTATTGACAATTTATTCTTTTTTACACAAAAAACATTCATAAACTGTAGCCTAACTTACAATCGTTGTCATAAATGGTGTTATAGGAGCAGCGTAGCCCCTTTAAGAGAATGGGCGGGGCAGAGTGTCTTTGCGTAGCAAGTGTGTGGTGAAGAGAGAGAAAGAGAGAGAGAGAGAGTGCGAGTGTGTGTAGAACGGCAGAGGAATAGGAGCATCAGAAAAAGTGTTGCAGAGTTTGTAATAAAGACTACAGCGTCTCAAGGTAGTGTCCGTGTGCTGTTTTCCTCCCGACTGCTGTAGAAGTGGGTAATTGGTCCCGAAGTACATAAACTTCGGCCCTGGAGGACAAGAGACTCCCTTCTGCTCTCCGACCACGGTCTGGGGCTGAGCAGGAAAGACTAACAATGGGGAAATAAACTACTTACCTACTAAATACCAAGCATCTTTTTCAAGTCAATCACGTTAGTTAATTATGTTAACCAGCCAATGCGCACGCTCGTAAATTCACTCCGGCTCACTAAACATGGCGAATGTCAAAAAGCTCTTCATGGCAGTTTTTCTACAAAATTGAGGGAGATTACCAAACAGAGCAAAGTGTCATTATACTAGCCCTAACGTGTTGTTTTCATTATGAGTTTAGTCATACTTTACACCAAATACACATGAATATGATTAATTTAATAATGAAATGGAAAACAAAATAAAAAACTTCCAAAATACAGGAATTATTATTATTTTTTTTTAACAACCGTGGTTATCGCGGTGGTTTGTTTTCCATCCGCGGGTGCCTTGACACAACCGCGGTGATGCGGTTACCGTGACAGCCCTACTGGTAACCAAACCGGGCTTTGAACGGAGAGAGGCCCGTGGACGCGTTACGCAAGGTGTTGTGCGCCGACTCCAAGAGGAGGGATTGGAGGAGGCCAGGCAATGAAGTGTGTTCTCCATAGACTGGTTGGTCTGCCCGTTGGTCTCCGGGTGGAAACCCGACAACAGGCTCACCGATGCGCCCAGGAGGGAGCAAAGGCACGCCAAAATCGGGCAGCAAACTGGGGGCCCCTATCGGACGTCCTGGGGAAGACCATGGAGCTGAAAGACGTGGTCGACCACCAACCGGGCGGTCTCGGGAGTGGATGGCAGCTTGGGAAGAGGAATGAAGTGGGCCGCCTTAGAGAACCTATACACCACCACCAGGATAACCGTGTGGCCTTATGATGCCGGCAGGCCGGTGACTGGACGCCGGGAGCTGTGACCCCTTGTTCCGGGCGCACACTGAACAAGCCAACACAATCTCTTGCACGGACCAGGAAACCAGGAACCAGGAAAAGAACAGCGACCAGTGGGCCTGCCGCGAATTACGTCGCTGAGCACCCTGGATATATTCCAGGTTTTTATGGTCCGTCCAGACTGTAAAAGGATGCTCAGCCCCTTTTAGCCAGTGACGCCACTCCTCCAGTGCCAGTTTGACCGCCAGCAGCTCCCTGTCCCCGACGTCATAGTTACTCTCGGCCGGGGAGAGTCCCCGGGAGAAGTATGCACAAGGGTGCATTTTCTGGTCTGGGGGGAACGCTGCGACAGAATAGCTCCCACTCCGAACTCCCCACATCCACTGAAAGCGAGAGGGCGCCGTTTTCCTAGTTAGTGCTGTAATCGGTGCGGCCACGGAGCTGAAGTTGCGTATGAAATGCCTGTAGAAGCGAACCCCATGAACCTTAGAACCTGCTTCATAGACCCCGGGGTGGGCCAGTCTCTGACTGCTGACACTTTGTTGGGGTCCATCTGCAGCTGGAAAATGCACTTCTCCGCTTTGACAAATAACAACGCATCCAAAAGACACTTTAGTATCTGTCTGACGTGTTCAATGTGCTCAGAAAGGGTTTTGGAAAAGATGTCGAATGTCATCAAGGTAAATGAACACGAACTTCTCCAACATCTCTCTAAGCATGTCGTTCACTAACGCCTGGAAAACAGCGGGGGCACAGGTGAGGCCGAAAGGCATCACTAGGTATTCATAGTGCCTGCTGTGCGTGTTAAAAGCGGTCTTCCATTCGTCTCCTTCTCGAATACGCACCAGATTCTATGCATTACGGAGGTCGAGTTTGGAAAAGACGGATGCCCACTGAAGGTGTCCAAACGCCGAGTTCATGAGTGGAAGGGGGTACCGATTCTTCAGCGTAATGCTGTTCAAACCCCTGAAATCAATGCACAGCCTTAACCCACCGTCCTTTTTCCCAACAAAAAATAACCCAGCCCCAGCAGGTGAGGTGGAAGGCCTAAAGAATCCATTAGCCAAGGATTCCTTATTGTATGCATTCATGGCTGCTCTTTCAGGGAGTACAATGAACCGCGTGGGGGGGTGGTGCCCGGCTGTAATTCTATCGCGCAGTCATAAGGTCTGTGGGGGGGCAGGGTAGTGGCCTTTTGTTTGCTAAAAACCTCGCTGAGGTCAGAATATACCGCAGGCACGCCCTCGGGTAAGGGGTGTACCTCTGCACTCATAATCGTCATCCGGACTGGTGACAGACCAATGACTGATTTGGGGTCAGTGCCTTCACCCAATTGCACTGCAGATCCCACTCTAAACTTCCCTCGCTCCCCTGGGACCCTGGAGAGGGCGTGTCTTGGTCTAACGAGTCGCTCTCTGTCTCATCGGTGACTGAACTGGCCTTGTTTGGGTTACACACCAATCACACCAATGTTTGGGTTTTACACCAATCGTAAACGGGGAGAGAGGGGGGTTTGGAGACAATGGTGGGTGCACTGAGAACCCCACTGAATGTGTCCGTCTTCCCTCCAAAACTGACCTGCGGTTTATGTTTCCTAAGCCAGGAATGGCCCAACACGAGGGGATAAGTAGGGGAGTCGACCAGAAAAAAGTGAATGCGCTCAAAATGATCATGGCAGAAGCCCTCTTTGAATAGCTACAATAGCTGGGGGATCAGGTCTAATAAAGGAAGCATATACAGATAATGTGTGACGGGGGGGGCGAGGTTGCAAAGCCAACCGTGGATCACCGGTGTTTCAAAAAGCTATTCTAAAGGCTAACAGCCACTAAATCTGTGTAAACAGACTATGGGGAGGGGAAACGAAGGAGATAAGGAAGAACTAAAATAATTCCGAGGTGCCCCTACAAGGAATATAAAGGTGTCTTATTCTTTATGAAAAATCCATTACAGTAGTTCCAAACCTGAGATGTTTCAGTGGCCTTGTAGAAAAAAAGACCTAATCGGCTGCAATGGCATATTTGCCGAATTGATTATTATTATTACATTATTATATTGCAGATTATGATGATCAAACTTATAATGGGTTGATCACATGGACTGAACGCCTTACAAATACTTCTAACTTAGAATTACATAGTCCTACCATCTGATGAAGATGCAGCCTGGATTTGATCTGTGTCCAACTCCAATGCCGACTGGACACCTGACAGTGAGGTCTGTCCAATTCTGGACTCATTTGTTCACTGGATGAATTGAAATGCACCATAAAGAATGTAGTAACTTTTCCATGGTTTACTTGCACACAACCCTTCAGTCTGTAGCCTTTTATGGTGTTGAACAGCGTTTATCTATGCAACTTGGCTTCAACAAGCACGCGCATCCAATTTACAAACGATTGTCATTCATCATCTGATACAACTGTTCTACGGACAAATCGAGGTTTCACACGTTTCATGAATCCCACGTTCATATTTACGCACATAAATACGACAAATTTAGGAATAGTTTAAGAAAGGTTTTCTGAATGAGGCACATTGAGTATGGATAGCCAGCTACTCGGGAAATCTGTAGGTGGATCTAATAGCCAAATCAACAAGGAAATGTAAAACTGATGGCAATCTAATATTATTTAACTGAATCCAACAAATACAGGAAATTGAAAATGCGACGCTAGCACTGATCCAGGACCCTTTAGGAGTTTTTCATTGTATGGGTTGTTTACCTCTCCCAAAGGGTCCTGTCCTGCTCCATTGACTTTTTCACCTATAACGAAATAACTACGTTGAATTTCACTTACACAAACAGATGTCCGTAATCCTTCACTTGTCTACTTTCACCGCGGTGGCACTACTAGTGATGGGAATTCCGTCTCTTTTCAGTGAGTCAGATCATTTGGCTCAGCTCAGCAATAAGAGCCGGCTCTTTCGGCTCCCAAACGGCTCTTCATTCAGTAGCACTTCTAGCTTTTTAAAGTCAGCCAAATTGAGCAATATTTGACCTATGATTGGTATGTGCCTGTTAGACCTGACCCATTAGCGGCTGGAAATGTTGCTGAAGAAGGAGATTGAGGCGGAGGTAAAGTGCCAAAACCAAGTGGGTGTTTATTCACCAGAGCAAAACTATTTACAAAAAAATATAGGACAAAAGAATAACTGGCCAGCAGCATCCAGGCACAACCACCCGTGGCCCCGTCTGGTGGGAAATGGCTGCCTTTATACTCCAGCCCACAGGTAGGCTCACCTGGCCATTCCCCCTAATTAGCTGGGTACATCCTGTTCTATTTAATGGTATATAAAGTGCCTTCTGAATAATTAACAATGAATAAATATTTACAAATACATCATTAAATATACATTACACCCTAAATAAAATATACCACCTAAAACCCTATATACACACATATTCACACAAATTACAATGTGTAAAAGTAGCAGAGTTTAACTTTAACTGTGCAATATACAAGTAACGGAGGGGTCTTCGTTACAGTGCACATTGCGCCCGCCGCCCAGTAGTAACAAGTTACATCCTTGCGGTCACTTCCGCTACACAGTAATACCCTATAGTGACGGCCGATTCAAGATTCAAGATTCAAGATTCAAGAAGTTTAATTGTCACATACACACACGAGGTGTGTAGTGAAATGCAAAGTGGCCATGCTCAGCAGAAATGTGCAAAATAACAGGTTCACACTATTTACAATAAACTAACACAATATTTACAATGTCACAGTTTTTAAGAGCTCTATATAAAAAAAACCCCACAATATTTACAATAAGAGCACTTTATAAAAAAAATATAGTAAAAAAGGGACAATTGTATGTATAATATAATATAAATTATAAATTATGTGTAGTCTTTACCTAAGTGTGTGTGTGCATAAGAGGGGCAGTGTGTGTGTCTTGGTGGGGGCCCTGGTGAGGTCGGAGTTCACAGTCCTGATGGCCTGAGGAAAGAAACTCCGTCTCAGTCTCTCTGTTTTGGCAGCGTGACTGCGGAGGCGCTTGCCTGACCGCAGCAGCTGAAACAGTCCGTTGTTGGGGTGGTGAGGATCCTTCATGATCCTGCAGGCTCTGGTTCTGCACCTCCTGGTGTACAAGTCCTGCAGGGTGGGGAGTGTAGTTCCAATAGTGCGCTCAGCCGAACGCACTACTCTCTGCAGAGCCTTCCTGTCCTGAGCGGAGCTGCTGCCAAACCAGGCAGTGATGCTTCCTGTCAGGATGCTCTCTACAGCTCCAGAGTAGAAGGACTGAAGGATCCTCCGGGAGACTTTAAATTTCCTCAGTTGCCTGAGGTGGTAAAGGCGCTGCCTCGCCTTTCTCACCAGAGTGTCAGTGTGTGTGGACCATGTGAGATCTTCGGTGATGTGGACTCCCAGGTATTTATACCTGCTCACCCTCTCCACAGTATTCCCATTAATCCCCAGTGGTGAGTACGTCCTCTGTTGTTGTGTCCTCCTAAAGTCCACAATCAGCTCCTTAGTTTTGGTGACATTCAGGAGGAGGCTGTTGTCCTGGCACCAGAGTGACAAATCAGCAACTTCCTCCAGGTAGGCCTTCTCGTCGTTGTCGGAGATCAGGCCCACCACCACTGTGTCATCCGCAAACTTAATGATGGTGTTGGAGCTGAACCTGGCCACACAGTCATGTGTGTACAGGGAGTACAGTAGGGGGCTGAGGACGCAACCCTGGGGGGATCCTGTGTTCAGGGTGAGGGGGTTGGAGGTGTGTCTACCCACCCTGACCACCTGGGGCCTGGCGGTCAGGAAGTCCAGGATCCAGGCACACAGGGGGGTGTTCAGTCCCAGCTCCATCAACTTGCCAGCCAGTCTGGTGGGGACTATGGTATTGAAAGCTGAACTATAGTCAATGAACAGCAGTCTCACATAGCCCCCCTTCCGGCTGTCCAGATGAGAGAGTGTGGTGTGCAGTGTGGTGTGCAGTACCTGGGAGACAGCAAACGAATTGTTCAAAGAACCGAATCGATTAAGTGAGTGAGTTGATTCGACTCATACACGCAACTGAATCGATTCAGCAGTGGTTATAGCAGTGCCAGAGGACAACATATATCACTCTCTTTAGTAACTACCCCGATCCTGCCTTGCTAATAACTCCAAAACTGGCTATTATCCATAAACTAGTCATAATCACTCATATATTCTCAAGGCTGTTCCTTGGTGTGCAACCTTTTACTAACTTGACAGAATCGAGTATTCATATAGCGAAAATTAAAACCTCATCAACGGTCAATTAAAAATATGTCTGCACCAAGTTGTCTGAACTGTAAAGCGTACCACCAGTTGTTTTCACATAGCTCCAATAGCTCGGAAGAAAACTGGCGAAGAAGAATTCGAGGAGTCTGTCAGCCATCTTTGATTTCATAAACCTTTGCGTAAAACAAAGGTCTTTTGTCGTCTTTTGTCTGACGGAAACATGGCTGACGGACGGCTGACGGTCTTTTGTCTGACGGAAACATGGCTGACCCCGCTGGTGCCGGATCGAGTCATACGCCCGACCGAGTCCTTCTCTGTTTTCCGTGTGGATAGAACGGAAGAGTCTGGCAAATCTAAGGGTGGAGGGGTTTGCATCATGACCAACAAGTGGTGCAACCCCAAGGACATCAAGACTCTTTCTCGTTCCTGCTCGTCGAACCTGGAGCATCTGACGATCTCATGCCGTCCATTCTACCTTCCCCGGGAGTTCAGCTTGGTCATCACCACAGCACAGCACTATCGGACTTACATGATGTGTTATGTCGGCATCAGAACAAGCATCCTGACGCGGCTATGGTGGTGGCTGGGGACTTTAATAGGGCGAACCTAAAAAAAGTCATGCCGAACTTTCATCAGCACATTACGTGTACTACCAGAGGGGAAAGAACGTTGGACCACTGCTATACACCGTTCAAGAGAGGCTACAAGGCTGTCTCTCTCCCTCCGTTCGGCAAATCAGACCATGCCGCCATTTTCCTACTACCGGAGTATAAACAAAGGATAGCACGGGAAGCGGTAGTGACGAGGGACGTAAAGCGGTGGTCTGACCAATCAGAGGCGGAGTTACAGGACGCTCTGTGTGATGTTGACTGGGACATGTTCCAATCCAGTTCCAGGGACGTCAGCGAGTTTACGGATGTAGTTACGAGCTTCATAGCAACGCTAGCCGACACCATCGTCCCCACAGTAAAAGTTAGGTCCTTTCCTAACCAAAAACCGTGGGTTGATAGATCCATCCGCGATGCTTTGAACGCCCGTACTGCTGCCTATAATTCCGGTCTTGTATCCGGCAACATGGACGAGTACAAGGCGGCGCCCTATGGACTGAGAAGGGCGGTGAAGGAAGCCAAGAGGAGGTACAGAGACAGAGTGGAGTCGCAGACACCTATGGTAGGGGCTACGGACTATAACCGACTACCAGGGCAGACCCCCCCGCAATTGTGAGTGCCAACGCATCTCTAGCGGACGACCTGAACTCATTTTATGCAAGGTTTGAGGCTAGCAACAACAGCGCTAGCTCGCCGGCTAACAACAACACTGTTAGCGTAGCCGAAGTGAGTTCTACCGCTAGGGATGAACACAGTGTGAGGAGGGCTCTGACGAGGGTGAACACCAGGAAAGCTGCAGGCCCAGATGGCATATCTGGGCGAGTACTGAAGACCTGTGCTAATCAGCTAGCTCCAGTGTTCACCACAATATTCAACATCTCCCTGGCTGAGTCCGTGGTCCCCACCTGCTTCAAGAGATCCACTATTGTCCCTGTGCCTAAGAATGCTTCTCCAGCATGCTTGAATGACTACCGACCGGTGGCCCTCACCTCGGTGGTCATGAAATGCTTCGAGAGGCTGATAAAGGACTAGATCTGCGCTTTCCTCCCTTGCTCCATGGACCCGCAGCAGTTCGCTTATCGTCCAAACAGATCCACGGATGATGCTGTCTCCCAGGTACTGCACACCACACTCTCTCATCTTGACAGCCGGAAGGGGGGCTATGTGAGACTGCTGTTCATTGATTAGAGTTCAGCTTTCAACACCATAGTCCCCACCAGACTGGCTGGCAAGCTGATTGAGCTGGGACTGAACACCCCCCTGTGTGCCTGGATCCTGGACTTCCTGACCGCCAGGCCCCAGGTGGTCAGGGTGGGCAGACACACATCCAACCCCCTCACCCTGAACACAGGATCCCCCCCAGGGTTGCGTCCTCAGCCCCCTACTGTACTCCCTGTACACACATGACTGTGTGGCCAGGTTCGGCTCCAATTCCATCATCAAGTTTGCGGATGACACAGTGGTGGTGGGCCTGATCTCCGACAACGACGAGAAGGCCTACCTGGAGGAAGTCGCTGACCTGTCACTCTGGTGCTAGGACAACAGCCTCCTCTTGAATGTCACCAAAACTAAGGAGCTGATTGTGGACTTCAGGAGGGCACAACAACGGAGGACGTACTCACCATTGGGGATTAATGGGACTACTGTGGAGAGGGTGAGCAGGTATAAATACCTGGGAGTCCACATCACTGAAGATCTTACATGGTCCACACACACTGACACTCTGGTGAGAAAGTCAAGGCAGCGCCTTTACCACCTCAGGCAGCTGAGGAAATTTAAAGTCTCTCGGAGGATCCTTCAGTCCTTCTACTCTGGAGCTGTAGAGAGCATCCTGACAGGAAGCATCACTGCCTGGTTTGGCTACAGCTCCGCTCAGGACAGGAATGGCTGAATGCACTATTGGAACTACACTCCCCACCCTGCAGGACTTAAACGCCAGGAGGTGCAGAACCAGAGCCTGCAGGATCATGAAGGATCCTCACCACCCCAACAACGGACTGTTTCAGCTGCTGCGGTCAGGCAAGTGCCACCGCAGTCATGCTGCCAAAACAGAGAGACTGAGACGGAGTTTCTTTCCTCAGGCCATCAGGACTGTGAACTCCGACCTCAACAGGGCCCCCACCAAGACCCACACACTGCCCCTCTTATGCACACACACACACACACACACACACACACACACACTTAGGTAGCAACTACACATAATTTATATTATATTACATATACACAAACTCCTCATATTTTACTATATTCTTATAGTGCTCTTACTGTAAATATTGTGTGTTGTTTTTTTTTTATAGTGCTCTGACTGTTATACTGTAAATATTGTGTTGGTTGTTTTTTATTGTAAATAATGTGAACTTGTTGCCCTTTGCACATTCCCGTTGAGCATTGCCACTTTCCATTTCACTGCACACCCTGTGTGTGTATGTGACAAATAAAGTTCTTGAATTGAACTTGAATTACAATGGAGATGTTGGAGTAACATGTAGCTTGTGTTGTGTGTTTCCAGCCTGTCAGGCTGTCTGGTCTCAGAGGAAGGCTGTGCTTTTCTGGCCTCAGCTCTGAGCTCCAACCCCTCCCATCTGAGAAAGCTGGACCTGAGCTACAATCACCCAGGAGACTCAGGAGTGAAGCTGCTCTCTGCTGGACTGGAGGATCCACACTGGAGACTGGACACTCTCAGGTATGGAGAGGCAATGTCTTCTAGAGGGGTGGAGTGGGCAGCCATGTTCTCAGTCAGACTGTGAAGCTGGGTCATATTGTTTAATGCTTAATGGTGGATATCAGTGATGTTGTATGGAAACTCATTCATAAGGAAGGTTATTAAATGCCCATATTTCCATTACCCCCCCCCCCCCCAGTGTCGACCATGGTGGAGTGTGTTGGTTGAAATCAGGTCTGAGGAAGTGTAAGTGTGGATTTAGTTTTATTCATGAACATTCAACTATTGAGATGGAAAGCCCATCAACACAGCAGTATATGACATCCATTCATTCAAATCCTACTGAGAATGAAGATGATGGCTAATATGTGTCATCATGAAAGTCAAACTATCAATAAATCAACTAATAATGAACAGAACAGATCTCAGATCAGAAACTGATGCTGTATTGTGTCTTGTTCTCCCATCAGATGTCTGTGAACTCACACTGGACCCAAACACAGCAACCAGAAACCTCTCTCTATCTGAGGACAACAGGAAGGTGACACTGGTGGAAGAGAAGCAGCCATATCCTGATCACCCAGAGAGATTTGACTGCTGGGACCAGGTGCTGTGTAGAACTGGTCTGACTGGGCGATGTTACTGGGAGGTGGAGTGGAAAGGAGTGGTTTATATAGGAGTGACATACAGAGGAATCGGAAGGAGAGGAGAGGGTGTTGACTGCAGGCTTGGAGGGAATGACAAGTCCTGGTGTCTGATCGGCTGTGGTAATAGTTACTCTGCCTGTCACAATAACAGAAGAACAGACACACGTATCCCCTCCTTCTCCTCTAACAGAGTAGGAGTGTATCTGGACTGGTCTGCTGGCACTCTGTCCTTCTACAGAGTCTCCTCTGACTCACTGATCCACCTCCACACCTTCACCTCCACATTCACTGAACCCCTCTACCCTGGGTTTGGGTTTGGCTTTGGGGTCAGGTGGTTTGGTTCCTCAGTGTCTCTGTGTCAGATAGAGGAGGGAGAGAAACACTCACAACTGCTGAAATGATAGTTCACTCTGTACAGGAGGATGTGGCCCGCAGCCGAAATCGCACGCTTTATTTTATTTCCCCTTACACCAATACCGTTTCACATGTCCCTTCCTCTCCATAACATAGTTCATTGTCCAGTCATTCCGTCAGACTACGTTGTATTCCCTGTGTTTTGTGTTTGTCGCCGTGTAAATTGAGTGTGCGCAGCTTATTTTACACATTATCTTTTGTTAAACTTACTTTTATGTTTATCCATATTCCATGACAGTGTACTGTACACCATAACCCGGGTTGATGTAACCACAACACATACATTCGTTCCAATCATTTATTTATCACTTTGCACGATCGCCGTTTATCATTCATTAATTTCCACATACCGGTAGTTTCAGAGCGTAGGCATGGGACAAAGAGCGGGCACGTGCTCCGGTGCCCCATTTATGGTGACACGCTCAGGCCACTCTGTCCCGATATAGGATAATTTTATTGAAAATGTTAATATGTTACTCGATTGTTTTGAGAGACGTTTAATCAGTCACTTCACTGAACAAAATAGAGGGTAGTGACTGAGTTATACCATGTAATTATGTACAAGGCCTATGTAATCTTTATTTTGTTGTTGACATGCATGTTTTTACCTCTGTAATATAGGAAAGTAGTTTCTCCCAAAGCAGCGTAGCTTGAGGAGTTGCTATAAAAGGGATTGAGTTTTACCTATCAGGAGGCAAGGTAGGTGCTGCTGTGAGAGCACTGTGACCTGTTGAAAAGACCTTCAGTAAGAGAGTTGCACTGGTTAGAGTTTGAGACTGTGTTAATATTGTTTTGTATAAGTTTATCTGTTTAGGTTTTTTATTTTCCTTAAATATTCATCACTGTAAATATCGTACACCCACATACAGTATAATTAATAAATGCTTCACCCGTAAAGCCTTGATTCCTGGAGCTTTATTACAACACCCTGAGCCCGTGCACATCTACCTTCCTCACACAGGAACACACACACCCACACCCACACCCAATCTTGCCAATTACAATACAATCTTAATGTTTGTATTGTCATATACACCGATCAGCCACAACATTAAGGTGAAGTGAATAACATGGATTATCTTGTTACAATGGCACCTGTCAAGGGGTGGGATATATTGGGAAGCAAGTGAACAGTCAGTTCTTGAAGTTGATGTGTTGGAAGCAGGAAAAATGGGCAAAGGTAAGTATCTGAGCGACTGACAAGGGCCAAATTGTGATGGCTAGACGACTGGGTCAGAGCATCTCCAAAACGGCAGGTCTTGTGGGGTGTTCCTGGTATGCAGTGGTTAGTACCTACCAAAAGTGGTCCAAGGAAGGACAACTGGTGAACCGGCGACAGGGTCAGGGGCGCCCAAGGCTCAATGATGCGCGTGGGGAGCGAAGGCTAGCCCGTCTGGTCTGGTCTCACAGAAGAGCGGTAGCACAAATTGCTGAAAAAGTTAATGCTGGCTATGATAGAAAGGTGTCAGAACACACAGTGCATCGTAGCTTGCTGCATATGTTGCTGTGTAGCCGCAGACTGGTCAGAGTGCCCATGCTGACCCCTGTCCACCGCCGAAAGCGCTTACAATGGGCACGTGATTGCCAGAACTGGACCATGGAGCAATGGAAGAAGGTGGCCTGGTCTGATGAATCACATTTTCTTTTACATCATGTGGACGGACAAGGTGCCAAGGTAACAATTGTAGAAACCCAATTCAGATTAAAAAAACAAAACAAGTAGTAAGTAAGTAAGTCAACTTTATTTATAAAGCCCCTTTCGAAACAAGAGTTACAAGGTGCTGTACAATGGAAACATTAAAAAAATGGAAATAAAGTAAGCAAAATAAAATAGGTTAGAAACAGAAAAAAACAATACAAGGACATTCAAACTGCACAGAAGGCAAACACACATTATAAAACAAAGTGCTTACGAAATATGGAGAGCCAAAACTGACTTAACTATAAATAAATAAATGTATAAATAAATAAATAAAATCAACTAATCAGTGTGTGTATATATATAAATAAATAAAATAATGCATTAATGCACACAGTAATAAATAAATAAATAAATAAATAGATGAAATCTGGTGTAAATGTATATTTCTGTATTTTTTGTCCTATTTATTTATTGTCTCATTAATTTATTTCTGTTTATATTTATTTCCCTATTTACTTATTTGTGTATTTATTTCCCTGGGAATTTAATTATAAATTTCTCTTTTTATTTATTTCCTTCGGTCCATCGGAGCTGGTCATTGTTTTCCCTTACTCCCATTGGTTGATCGGTCTCAGTGTGTAGATCTAGGCTAGGCTAGCATGGTTTGCTAGCTAGCCTAGCACGGTGCTTCGCTCAGGCAAAACATAACGGAGAGCAAGCGAGACCTGCAGCGACGATCAGCCTGTCCCCGGAGGATGCAGCCCGAAGCAGAACTGGAAGAGCTGTCCAGTCGGGAGCTTGTATGCATCCTGGAAACCTGCAAGCTTTTCAGCGCAATCTCTCCCAGCAGGTAGGACAGCCGCAGAGCACCAAAGCTTTATGTACTTTATTTACTCTTAGCAACCGCTAACACTGCTAGCGTACCTCGTTAATCAGTCTTCTTCTACTCTACCCAATCCCACAGAGACTCCTACTGGTGAGGAAGCGTAGCAACAGTAACACTGCACAGCATCCATATCAAGTGTCTATGTGTCTGTAAACACAACACCCGGTTGGATACTAATCCCGGGTTAGGGAAAGGGGTGGACATCCCTGGTTCGGGTCCCTAGTGTGTGTGTATGTGCCACCATGCCTATACTTGACTGATGGGCACTTCCCTAGCTAGCAATACAGAACCCGCTCAGTACCACAGAACGACACAGTACAATCCCATAAATAGAGCCAAACAGTGTTATGATACGCTACTTTATTCTACTCAGTATTATACTACGATATACACAGTGCTACCCACAAGGCCGCACAACCCATCGGTGCTTACCATAGCGGGCTCCAGCTAGCATGCTTCCTCCTTATCCACAACCATTCACTTGCTCGCTCCGCTGCTTGCGACATATTCCTAACCGCAAGTTTCAAGCTCCATCCGCGAATGCCCAACTCGTTTAGGAGTGCAAAAACGGACATTGCCACAAAACCACGACAGCCAACTTCTACCGGCCATACCCGAGCCCTGGAACCTCGATGTTCTGCCTCCGCTGCCATCTCCGCATATCTGGCTTTCCTCCGCTCATTTGCCTCGTCAACTCGGTCTTCCCAGGGGGCCGTGAGCTTGATAAAATAAACTAGCTTCTGCACCTCATAACTTTTTCTCTCTCCGTACAAATCCAATCTGTTTAACTTCCTTACTAACAGCTAAATAATTTACTTCTAGTTTTTCCTCAACTGCAGCTGGCAAACATTTCAACACCTGATTGTGACACCAAGTGTATTGCCCTTGGGAAAGACTAATTTTACACCCTGACAGTATATGCCTAAGCGTACAGAGGCTGGAACACAACGGGCAGGCAGCATCCTCACCCATCCACTGATTAAGATTTTGGGGAGATGGCAGCACATCATAAGTAGCCCCTATAATAAATCTAAATCTGCTTGCCTCCGTGCTCCACAACTCACTCCACTTCAAACTTCTCTTCTCTATACTCTCCCAATTCACCCACTGTACTTGTTTTGCCCATGACACTGCCTTAGTACATCTTACTATCGCCTCCTGAAGATGTACTTCTTCAACTACCAATTTCCTTTTTTCTACTACTGTTGCCTTACTCCACACAGGTTTCCCTGCACACAGCCCTAAGCCCCCACGCTGCACCTGGCCTACGATGTCCCTATGTCTAAGTGCTGCCTGTGCTTCCTGCACTGCCTCTTTTGGGTTCTACTTCCTTGCTGTTTTAACTGTGGGCGCTACGCTTCTAACCACTGGATCCTTTGACTGGGTCATAGTCATTTCCAGTCTAACCTTAGCACACTTGTACTCCTCTGTCAGGCTAGATATCGGCAGCTCTAACATGCCTTTCCCGTACAAGGCCACACTGCTCAGACATCGTGGGGCTCCAAGCCATTTTCTAATAACTGAGTTGATCATCCTTTCTAGTTTTTCGACCTTCGATAGGGGAACCTCAAACACTGTCAGTGGCCACATCAGCCGAGGCAACAATCCAAACTGTAGACACCAATTTTACAATTTTAACTTTCCTGGGAGCCCTGACTGGTCTATACCTGAAATGCCTCAAATCATTGCCTGCCTGAACTCCTGAAATTGACCCTTAAATTAAATTAAATTAACCCTCACTGAGGCTTGCGTCATACCATCTTCCTAAGCTTTTGACTGTTTTTTCTATCACTGTTGGCACCACTTCATCATCTATGAAAAACGTCTTGTCTACTACCTTCCCTTTAATAATCCTAAACGTACTTGGCTTCACTTTCATCCTAGCCCACTGTAGATTACTATTTAGCTTATCTAGTTACCTACTAGTACATGGAGCTATTGCCATCATAGTCGTCATATCATCCATGTAAGCCATAATTGGTAGGAGGCGCAGCCCTCCCTGCAGCCTTTCCCCACCCACTACCCATTTTGAAGCTCTAATGATGACCTCCATTGCCATGGTAAAAGCTAATGGGGAAATTGTACACCCTGTCATAATGCCTATCTCCAGCTGTTGCCAAGCTATAGTGTACTCTGCTGTGGTAAAACAGAGTTGAATGTCTAAGAAGTAAGCTTTAACTAACCTCTTAATACTATCCGGCATTCTAAAGAAATCAAAAGCCTCCCATAACAGACTATGTGGTACTGACCCGAAAGCATTTGCCAGATACAAAAATACTACATGCAGGACTCTTTTCTCATGCCTAGCTGACTGGATTTGGTGCCAAATCATACTGGTCTACTTTAAGCACCTAGAGAAGAGAATTCCAGCCTTTTTCACCTAAGTGTCAATTAGCCTAGCCTATTCTTTTCTAAGTAACTAGACAGCTTCTGTGCCACAACACTAAAGTAAACCTTCCCTTCAACATTAAGCAAGCTAATAGGCCTAAACTGACTTATCTCTATAGAGTCCCTTTCTTTGGGAATGAAAATTCCCAAATTCCTGCTCTGCACCACTCTTTAGGATTAACCTGTTTCTTCCAGACTACCTTCATCAGCTTCCATAGAAACCTCAGCACATCTGGCGCACTCTTGTACAGCCGGTAGGGGATGCCATTAGGTCCCGGGGCTGAAGAGGCCCTTGCACGCCTTACTATCTCTTGTACCTCTTTCCACCTTGGTGGGCTAACATCACATTGACTATCTCACCAATAGGTGGAATATCGGGGGGGAGCTCTCTAAACCTTTCCCTATTTCTGTGCACTTCCTCCAAATATCCCTCAAGCTCCTGTTTCGATGCCCTAAGGATACCATTCTTCTCCTTACTAAATAACAACTTCACAAATCTAAATGGATCCTTGTAGAATGCTATTCTAGCTTGCTCTTTCTTTTTCCTGTTTGTCTTAATGTTCTCTGCTCTTCTTAACACTGACAATCACTACTTCACATCTGACTGCAAACTATTTATATCTTGCTTCTCAACCTCTGTAGCCTTCCTCCACTGCCTCCTAAGCTGTCTTCTCTCCCGGATATCTCTCCTGTCTATTTTGTAAATGTTATTTACAAAATAGACAGTACATTTTAATCCATGACATAATTAGCAAGCAACACTTATGTTCTCGTACCTACTTATTAGTGTGCTTGCTTCAGCAAGCAACACTTATGTTCTCGTACTTACTTCTTTATTAGTGTGCTTGCTTCAGCAAGCAACACTTATGTTCTCGTACGTACTTCTTTATTATTCTTCTTCCGCCCAAAACTTCAGCACTCAACTACTTTCACACCATTTAAGCTATCAACGGCATTCACAGCATAGTCTGGAATGGAGGGGATCTATTCAAATTTTTGATTAGACTTTTACTTTTTCTGCAATTGAATTTAATTTGCAATATTTTGGCCCCATAGGAATGCAATGTAAAAAGCTTTTTCTTATGCTGCAGCTCAAATTGCCGTGAGCTGGAATGAGCTAAAACCATGCAACTTGGCCCAATAACTGGAAATGATGTGCAAATGCTTCCCAAGAAACATGAGCCCAATCGACCAGATGTTGGCGCTGTAATTAAGGCCCATTTTGGAAAGGCCACGCCCCCCACACCATGACTCCGATTGACTTGAAATTTGACACACAAGTCCAGCTCAATGTGCTCTACAAAAAAGCCTCAAGAACCACTAAAGTCCACCTGACTAGATTTTCCGCCATTTTGAATTTTTTTAAAAACGTTTTGAATTTTTTTTTGACATCTCCTCCTAAACTATAGGTCCGCTACCAAATTTTCTGTGGATCATTATTGGACAAAGCTTAGCAAAATTAATGTA
Organism: Hoplostethus atlanticus; assembly: GCA_034670405.1. Taxonomy (NCBI): domain Eukaryota; kingdom Metazoa; phylum Chordata; class Actinopteri; order Trachichthyiformes; family Trachichthyidae; genus Hoplostethus; species Hoplostethus atlanticus. The sequence continues at coordinate 25,206 of JAXDDX010000469.1, read as the reverse complement.
AAGCTTGCTGATATCTTATTTAGTTGTCAAGATATTGACCAATGAACTTCAAAAAGGGCGTGGCTCAGCAAATAAATAGACCACAGTCTATAGAGTGGTGCAGGAATGAGTCCTGAACCCCGGAAGAGAGTTAGCATTTTTCCACTTCCGGTTCCCTCGTCTCGAAGTCTATGGATTTTTTGAATTGGTTTTTGGATTGGTTAGATGCCTGAAATAAGGTCTGTGGTTAACAGAAGCTTAAGAGGTTTTGACGTTTTGTTTTACGACATAAAATACATCAGTAAATACCCCACTCGTGAATTTTGAAGCTTTTACGCGTCTTAAAAAAGGCGGTTGCTAACAAGTGGCTAAATGAGACTACAGAGGTTGTCGGGGACATTAAACGCCATCACGCCGAACACGGTAACTCATCTACTCACTAGTCCTCCTTTTCAGCCTCTAGTTGTGTTTATACTCACGCTCTTCCAAACTATTCTAACTCAAACTTTCCAACTTGTAGATTTATCAATTTATAGTATTTTTAGTGGTGCTGACATTGAAGTCATGCGACCGTGGTGTAGTTTGTTTATAGCCTAACGTTGGCTTTTTACTTCTGGCGATTGCATTTACTCTTCAAAAATCATAAGTGGTGTTCATTTGTGAAGATTATCTTGCTGAACAAAACGTGTAAGTATCATAAACTTTGTTTGCCACAGAGCTTATTTTCTACAATAATCCAAAATCCAATGCAAAAGTCCCATTGGCTTTTTGTCGAGGGAACTAGGGCGATGCTAACTTCCGGGTTGGCCTACACAAATACGTCATCCCTGCACCATTCTATTGTGGTTCTGCACAACTTTTTAACAAAATTGTACAACACTTCCATCTATATGGGGGCCCATATGTGACACTCAATAATCAATTGGTCAATAGATAAATCAATAATCAATCAATTAATAAATAAATAAATGTTCAAATACATGCATAAATAGATAAAACAATAGACAAATGAATCAACAATTTGATAATCAAAAAATAAATTGATAAATGAAAGTATAAATAGATGAACAAATTGAGAAAATAATATTTAATTCACTATTTGATAAATAAATTGATAATTACATTTTCGATTGTTGTATTATCTATTGATGCTTTATCTATTGATGGACTGATTATCTATTGAACCACTGTGTCAGGAGGTGGGACCCAAACTGCTGTCAATCATTTTATGTTACATCATTGGTCGTCATTGGTCAAAGCTCTCTAGCTGTATCAGAGATGGTCAAATGGTTTGGTAATTTTCTGGGGGTTTTAGCTGCGACCAGCTGCAGCTCTATAGCTCACTCTGTTGGTCGGTCGCTCGGTCGGTGTTTATGCAGAGTTCTGCATGCACGCCGAGATGTACATGCCCACCACAGAACATTGGCTTAACTACAAGCCAACGGTATGAGTATGAGTGTATGAGTGACTTTTCAATCATTCCAAAATACAGGGGATAAGTATGAACTCTGAAGCTCCACAAACTTCCATTACGCTGAGTAATGGAAGTTATGTAAAACTTATCAGATTAAAACATTACAGATTCCAGTGTAGCTGCAGGCGGTGATTGTAGGGGTCCAAGCACACCTTGAAAAAGAGAAAACATTCACAACACAGTAGGTAGGCTAATGGTTCCAAACAGTTTTATTTTACCATTACATAACACCCATCTTCGTTTCTACATGTTTCCTAAAGCTTCGCACACGGGAATGTCAACAGTGTCTTTGACTTCAGACATGAGCAAATCACAGTCATCTTGACGTTCAAACTCAAACAAAAAATTCTCCATCAATTCCTGACGTTCTTCATCGTATGCTTCAAGCAGTTTTTCTTTGACTTCCTTTTGATGTCTTGATCCCAACATGAGATAGGAAGGTTCATCTACTTTCCCTTTCAGCCGGTGGAGGTTGTTTCTCCCAGGATGTGCTCTTGCTGTGGTCTACAAGACAAAAACAGTTTAAAGTCCTCTTACAGTGATCCATAGAAACAGTTCTACAGCTCTAAACATTTGTCACCAACATGTTTTTTTTTCTTGACTACAACATTTTCATGCAACCTTTTGCCTATGGAAAAACGCAAGGTCAACTGTAACCTGATTTGTGTTGCCACAGTTTTCATAGAAGGTGCTAGAGACAGAGTAATACAGTACTGGTGAAGAGAAACATACCAATGTTGTTGCACACATTTGGACCAACTTTCCTCATTCTCTTCACTTCCAGGTGCATTGTGTCAAGCTGTTGCTTCCCTTGAAAAACATGAATAGTCATCTTAGAATTGCCTTAACCCAAGAAACAATATAAATAATCAACCATGTACAATTCATAAATGAACTTCATAAAACCAAACGACAATTGCATAGGTATACTACAGCTTATTACAATGCTTAACATTAGCTGAGGGTCACTACAAAAGTGTATTTTTAGATGAGCATAAGTCACAGGGTGTGCCATTGATCATAGAAATCAAACATAATGCAGGCAAGCGGCACCCTATGACTCCGTCAGGATCCTACTACTAACCCCATTGTAAACTGCAAGCTAATGTTAGCTAACTCGCTAACCTCGCTAACCTCTATGGGAAATTATAGTAGTAAGCTAATAGGCTAGCAGTCGGATCCGTAAATGCATTTTCAACCACAAAGCGTTTATTCTGAATACAAATATGAACACATTATCAGCGTTATTGTAATATTTGATGACATGAAGTAGTATTAGACTACGTTACTTACATGTGTAGTCGTTTGGGGCTTTGCTGCTTTGCTTCGATGTCCCCCACTAGCTTGAAGCACGGCCAAGAAAGCAGTGCCGGCCGGCAGTGCAGTAGTGCCGTTGCCTTACAAAAGTCGGAACAACCTTTTAAATTAGGCCTTGTAGATCTAATATGAGTGAAGATTCAGCAACTGGATTGCTTATTTCTCGCCTCAAAATTGTTCAGAAACAGATTTTGGTGGACTGCTGAGGTGAAATAAGTGAAGGTTTACGCACTTCATACAACGGAACCCTACTACTCATGCTCAACCCCCATTGGCTTGCAGAACTATAGGGGCCTGAGGAGTGATGTCTGCAGTTGGACCCTTCTCCCAATGACAGCTTCTGTAACTTCTGGGAAATATTTGGGTCCCACCTCCTGACACAGTAGTTCAATAGATAATCAGTCCATCAATAGATAAAGCATCAATAGATAATACAACAATCAAAAATGTAATTATCAATTTATTTATCAAATGGTGAATTAAATATTATTTTCTCAATTTGTTCATCTATTTATACTTTCATTTATCAATGTATCTGTTGATTATCAAATTGTTGATTAATTTGTCTATTGTTTTATCTATTTATGCATGTATTTGAACATTTATTTATTTATTTATTAATTGATTGATTATTGATTTATCAATTGATTTATCTATTGACCAATTGATTATTGAGTGTCCCTTTTGGGCCCCCATACATTTAGTGGTCAGAGATTTAAACAGAATAATACACTTTCTACTACTAGTTTATTGTGTTGAACATCACTCTGCTGGCTTTAACAGAATCGATACAATAAGAAGTATTGCAATACTCAAATTTATCAGTATTTTCTTAAAATGCACGGTACCCCATTGTCCTGTAGTACATACTATGGAGCAAATGTGTAGTTGAGTACACAAACACACATCACAAAAGCATACTGAAGCCGGCATACATCTCATTGTGTGCTTGCTTCAGCAAAGTAGCACACTGTACACTCTTAATTACCTTTTTCTTCTGCTTTTTCTTTTCTTCTTCTGATTTTTGCTTATTTTATTTATTATTTTATTTATTGTATTATTGTATTAATTTATTTTATATTTACTCATCAGGTAACGTTTATTGTAGCTCCTCCCCTTTTGTGACGCTTTTTCCTGTCCATGTTGCCCCTAAAACGTTGATCTCCCCTCACCTCTACCTCTTTCCTGTAATGTGTGTGTGGAAAGAGGTATGTGTCTGCCTTCATTAGCCCCGTTATTTTGTTTACCCCTATAATCCATTAATTTATCCATCCCTAATGCGTCTTATATGTTAGGTTAATATGTCGTTGTTGTTGTTGTAACTTTGGGTCTTTAATGTTGGTTGTAATTCTTAGAGAGAGGAGCTGATTTGTACGAGCAATGTGTCCTGATGGAGTTTCATTTGTTTTTATCAATGGCAGAATACACGGTCTGAGACCACAAAAGAGAGAAGTTGTCTGCCTCTTCTTAAACAAGGAAACACAACGCAGACTGACACCAGTCACACTAACTAGTTCTACACCATTTAAGCTATCAACACAGTTCAAACTTTAAAGAAAAATGTAACTTTGCTACAGTGTTGGGTTGCATGCCTTAAGCTTATTAAGCATATTTCACCATCATGTGGACTCAGATCACGTCCAGGTAACTGTACAACCCAACAAGCTACCAAAGTTAAATTTTGCTTTAAAATGTTGAGCACATTCTGAAATAAGGTGCAACCATTCAGATTTCAGATGATTTATAGTTTTAAGAGTTTTTGGCCCTATTAAATCCATTCATTTTCACTCAGCTCTGCTAGAGTGGGTGATGTCATAATCTAGTTTGTCTTTAGTTAAATATAATTATAAAAACTGAAATGCTGAAATCTTCTCTTTTATTACAGATGCAGTGATCCAGAAATTTCCTGGCATCACCAGGGGCCAATTGGGGGTGGCATTAAACCAAAAAGTAACAGAGTTGCGGGCGTCAAAAAAGACTTAGCTCCACCATTACCATTGGTGAATTTCTTTTTGTTCTGTGTGTTTCTTTTGCTTATTCTGTATTTTGTTCAAACACGTGTAGTTAAATATCTGATAGTGCAACTCAATACAAATGTAATACATGTTTTCTCTTTAAATAAAGACTGTTTAAATAAAGATGTATTACTTTTTTTCCCCAACATTTAACATTTAAGGTTTAAGGCATGCCATGTGCATTTGCAAGATACACTGCACTGCAACACTGTAGGTACATATGTATATAACCTGTATTAAAAGATCATATATGTAACATAGATAAGTGAATACATGTTAAATGTACATAAACCATATGTTTCATATATTTGTGTAATGTATATCCTACATCAATGCAAAAATATTTTGTATTTGCAATTCATATACATAATATCAATGCAAGAACATATATGGGGCAGACATGGAACATGTATTTTACATACATATAAGTAACATATATTCAACTTATGTGCACACCATGTTTTTCATAAATGGAATTTATATATCCCACATATGTAGCAAAAACATATATATGTAAAATTTGTATATATAAAAATCAATGTTAAGAGGGTTTGTGACATATGTCACATATGTACATAATATGCTATGCATATATGTGTAATTTATATATTATACATTTATACAAATACATATGTTATATGTATAAATAATTATATACGTGACATGTCACAAAATGCATTATACATAAACATATATATTTGTGTAACGGAGGTCCTCTCGGTCTCCGTTACGTTACGTTTCTGTTACATTTCCTAGCACTTCCTTATTGACGAAGCGGGTTCACAACAGACTATATTGCACACAGTAAGACATAACATTTGCACATTAAAATAATTGCACAGGACAAACGATTATGTTAAAATCTTTGTTTATTTATGCCGGGTGGTGGTTGGATTGGCCTCGCCACCTGGGGAATTGTATTATGTGATTAAGCAGAGCTCGCAACTAACAGCATTAAGGAATTGTGTGTAGTTTATGATTAATATAATTTAAAAGTATACTAATGTCATGCTGAACACTTACCTGTACTCTCCTGTCTCCAACTCCCAGGGTACGCAAACAAAAGAGTCCCCGGGGAAACAAGCAGCTCTTTATCATTCCGGGAGGGTTCCAAGAGACAGGATTGTGTAGGGGGTGGGAAGTAGAGATCGGGTTTATGTTTACTAGTTTTGTAGTTGTATATTATATTATGTTATGTATTATCCATGATGTGTTATGTCTTATATTATGTTATGTTAGATTATGTATATTTATGTTTGGCGTAATTTAGGTATTGTTTATACAATAGGTCACCCTAGAGCACCCCTGTTTTTGGTTGCACCCAAGGGTGGATGATATAAAAGGCTGTCTGGTGTTTCCAAGAAGAGAGTTGGTGGTGGTTGTCTTGGAGGCTGGTCCTTGGTCTTGCCCTAACCTACATTCTCTGCGCACTGTAAATATATTGTAAATAAATACCCACATTTTGGGGTTTTGCTTCAGCTCCTGCCTCTGCCTCCTCACTATCGGTATTGGCTGCTCTCGAGGTCAGTCCGACAAGTGGTGTAAGAAGTGTGATTTTACCATAGTGAGGAGATGAAAATGACCAGAGGAGGAAAGAAAAACGAGCAACGTGAGGAGCCAGAGGACGGTGAGGCTACGTCGTCAGCTGACCAGGGGGCCATGGCAGGCAACCCAGGGGACAAGCTGGAGGAGCTAACCGGTATGGTGAAATCTCTCATGCAAGCTCAAGCAGCTAGAGATAAGCAGCAGGAAAAGGAATCATCTCGCCAGGAGTTGAGATGGCGCGATATGGAGCGGCAGTTTCGGCAGATCCAGACCCAAGTATCTGAGATGCGAGAGGAGCAGCATATGGAGCAAGAGGGCGATGAGTAGCAGCACCAAGAAGGAAGCGACTCTGATGATTATCAGGAGGAAAGGACCAGGTCCAGGCCCAGGTCACCCAGATTTCAGCAAGACCCCAAACTGTTGTCTGTTGTCCGCTGTCTCCGGAAGATGACATTGAACATTTTTTAACCACGTTTGAAAGAATGGCACAGGTCTGCCGTTGGTCTCGAGCTGAGTGGGCTGTCCGTTTGGTTCCCCTTTTGACGGGTAAGGCACGTAGTGCATATGTGCTCATGGACATTAATGACTCAGAAGACTATGATGAAGTGAAAAAGGCTATTCTCGCCAAGTATGAGATCACCGCTGACACTTACCGGCGAAGGTTTCGTGCCTTGGACATCCATCCTGGTGAGACACCCCGTGAGCTGTACGTCCGCCTGAAGGATATGTTTGGCAAGTGGGTCAGACCTGAAAAAGCCACCATCAAAGACATCTCCGAACTTTTGATTCTTGAACAGTTCCTAAGAATGGTGAATCCAGAGATGGAAGTTTGGATTCGGGAGCATGATCCAAAGACTGCTGAGGAGGCTGCCCGCATTGCGGGAGTGTTCCAGTCAGCCAGGAGGGGCCGCAGAACTTTCGCTGCCAGCCAGAACAGCTACCCAGGCGGGAAGAGTAAGTCCGGTGGGGATGAGAGGGGTTATAGACAGGCCCAAGGTAGAAACTCCAGCAGTAGGCAGTACACTCCCAATAGAGTCACCCATGCTAGAAATCCAGTTAAGCCAGATGTGAGGTGGTATCTATGTAATGAGTTTGGCCACACTCAGTACTCATGTCCCGCTGCTAGGCAGAGTAAGCCAATTCTTCTTTGTTCTGTTCCCAGACCCAGCAGGCTAAATGCTGTCACTCAGGGAAGAGGTCATATGGTGCCAGTGCTCATAAATGGTCAGCGTGAGGAAGCACTTGCAGACACAGGCAGTTTTCAGACTGTAGTGCTGTCCAGTCTAGTCCCCAGGGAACAGTGGACCAATGATAGGGCTAGACTTAGCTGTATCCATGGAGACGAAAAGGCCTACCCCACTGCTGAGGTCTATTTGACTGTAGGGGGGCAGACTTTTTCTTCCAGTGGCCTTAGCATCCAAACTTCCATATCCGGTAATTTTAGGACTTGATGTTCCCACCTTGTTGGATGTTGTACAACAGCCACAACATCATATGCCCTCTCACAAGTCCACCATCCCCACTGAATCTCAGTGTGCAGGAGAAGCTCCCAGGGAGTCAGAACACCTTAAGATTGAGTTGGAGGAAGGCTCAGGGACCCAGTCAAAGTCCTGTAATGTTGTCACTAGGGCTCAGAGTGTGAAGGAGACCCTCAGGGAGCTACCGTTTTATGAAGCTGAGCTGAAGGCAGGTCCAGAGAAGCTGTAGAAGTCCAAGGCCCAAAAGCGAAGGGACAAGTTTTTGGGTGCCCCTAGGGAAAGGTTAGAGCTTCCCAACCCCAGCAATCCCTTAGACATCGACATTCCCCCTGATGTAGGTGTACTGCAGGGAAAGGATCCTACATTAAAACAGTGGTTTTAGAAAGTGTCAGAGGTTGATGGGCTCAAACAGGCAAGTGCAGGCTGTTTGGAGGATGCTACTTACCTCCTCAAGGACGGTATCCTGTACCAGCGTAAGGGCAAGATTGAGGCCTTAGCGTTACCCCAGTCACTCAGGCACACAGTCATGGAACTAGGTCATTCAGTTCCTTGGACAGGGCACATGGCATTTCATAAAACATTGCACAGAATCAGTAGCCGTTTTGCATGGCCAGGCATGTACACCCAACTGTCCCAGTTTTGCAACTCCTGTGACACATGTCAGATTAGCTCAGGCAGGGGAGTAGCTAAAGCCCTTTTACAGCCATTGCCACTCATTGAAACTCCTTTTGAGAGGATAGGTATGGATGTAGAGGGACCTTTAGAAAGGAGTGCCTCTGGTAACCGCTACATTCTTGTCATTTGTGACTATGCCACTCGCTACCCTGAAGTGTTTCCCCTGAGATCAGTCAAAGCCAGACATGTAGCAAATTGCCTCTTACAATTGTTCTCTAGGGTAGGTATAGCCAGGGAGGTCCTCACTGACTGTGGAACAAACTTCCTATCCAAGTTATTGCAACAGGTGTATCAGCTGCTAGGAGTAAAGGGAATTAAAACCACCCCCTATCATCCCCAAACGGACGGGCTTGTGGAGCGATACAACCAGACCTTAAAGAACATGCTGCGCAAGTTTGTTTCTCAGGCAGGCTCTGACTGGGACCAGTGGCTGCCATACCTTCTTTTTGCCTACTGGGAGGTGCCACAGTCTTCTACCGGGTTCTCACCTTTTGAACTGCTGTATGGACGCCAGGTGAGGGGGCCCTTGGACCTTCTGAGGGACCACTGGGAGGATCCAAAGGAGTCCAGTGAGAACGTTGTGTCTTACGTGGTAAAGATGAGGGAGCGATTGGAGAAGATGGCTGCAAAAGAAAACATGGCAACTGCTCAAAAGAACCAGAAAACATGGTACGACCAGAAGGCCAGGGAGAGGGTCTTCCAACCAGGACAGAAGGTGCTGTTGCTGCTTCCATCAAGCAAAAGCAAGCTGCTGGCAAAATGGCAGGGCCCTTACGAAGTCACCAAACAGGTCGGTAAGGTCACCTATGAAATCCACATGCCTGACAGAGTGAAGAAACATCAAACATTCCACATCAACCTGTTAAAAGAATTCCATGTCTGTCCAGAACCATTGTCACAGCAGTTTTTCATCCAGGCAGTTGAGGCTGAGGAGGTGGAGGAGCAGTTTTTCCCGACCAGCCCAGCGGAACCCAGTCCAGTGGAGGTGACACATCTCACATCCACACAGCGGGAGGAGGTGAAAGCTCTCCTGGACCCGGGGCTGTTCCAAGAGAGACCTGGCTTTACCAGTTTGGTTCAACACAACATCTACCTCAAAGAGACTGCTCCCAGCCGAAAGAGAAGCTACCGCATCCCTGAGCGGTTAGTACCAGCCCTGCAGAAAGAGATCCAGCTGATGTTAGAGTTGGGAATCATAGAAGTGTCGAACAGTGAGTGGTGCAGTCTGATTGTTCTGGTGCCGAAGAAAGACGGCTCCTTAAGATTCTGTATCGACTTCAGGTACCTCAACTCCATCTCAAAGTTGGATCCATACCCGATGCCCAGAATAGACGAGCTGCTGGAGAGGGTCGGGAGATCGAAGTTTGTCAGTACATTGGACCTGAGCAAAGGGTACTGGCAGGTGGCGTTAGCACCGGAGGCCAAGCAGCTGACTGCCTTCACAACACCTTACGGCTTATTTCAGTTCCGAGTCATGCCATTCGGTCTCCATGGCGTGCCTGCAACATTCCAGAGGCTCATGGACCAGGTCCTGCGGGAGGTCTCTCCATTCTCAGCAGCATACCTTGATGATGTTGTGGTTTTCAGCCAAACTTGGGAAGAACATCTATCCCACCTGCAACAGGTCCTCCATCGCATCAGGGCTGCTGGGCTGACGATCAACCCCCGTAAGTGCGTCTTTGCCCAGAAGGAAGTGGAGTACCTTGGTTACATCATTGGATGCAGAGTCATCCGACCACAGGTGAGCAAGGTGGAAGCGATCACCTCCTACCCCATCCCGACCACGAAGAAGAGGGTCAAGTCTTTCCTGGGGCTAGTCGGGTGGTATCGCAAATTCATTCCCCATCTGTCAGAACGAACAGCTGTCTTGACGGACCTAACTAAAGCCTCTGCACCAACCAAAGTCCATTGGGATGAAGAATGTGACAAAGCCTTCAGGGACCTGAAGCAAGCGATCAGTACTGATTCCGTTCTTCACAGTCCAGATTTTAATCAGCCATTCACCCTTCAGACGGATGCCTCAGGAGTGGGCATTGGAGCTGTGTTACTGCAGGAAGTTGAAGGGGAGCTGAAACCCGTCACGTTCCTCAGTCGGAAGCTGCTGGACCGGGAGACTCGGTACTCCACCATTGAAAAGGAGTGCCTAGCCATGAAGTGGTCCATTGATTCCCTGAGATACTACCTGCTGGGGCGCCAGTTCATCCTGGAGATGGATCATCGGGCCCTCCAGTGGCTGCACAAGATGAAGGACGCGAATATGCGTATCGCTGGGTGGTACCTCGCCTTGCAGCCCTATAACTTCACTGTCAAGTACTGGCCAGGAAAGTCCAATCTGGTAGCTGACTGTTTGTCCCGTAGTCCCGACTGTTGAGGTACTGTGCTTCTAGGGGAGAGGGGGAAGGAAATGTAACGGAGGTCCTCTCTGCCTCCGTTACGTTACGTTTCTGTTACATTTCCTAGCGCTTCCTTATTGACGAAGCGGGTTCACAACAGACTATATTGCGCACAGTAAGACATAACATTTGCACATTAAAATAATTGCACAGGACAAACGATTGTTATGTTCAAATCTTTATTGTTTATTTATGCCGGGTGGTGGTTGGATTGGCCTCGCCACCTGGGGAATTGTATTATGTGATTAAGCAGAGCTCGCAACTAACAGCATTAAGGAATTGTGTGTAGTTGTTTATGATTAATATCATTTAAAAGTATACTAATGTCATGCTGAACACTTACCTGTGCTCTCCTGTCTCCAACTCCCAGGGTACGCAAACAAAAGAGTCCCCGGGGAAACAAGCAGCTCTTTATCATTCCGGGAGGGTTCCAAGAGACAGGATTGTGTAGGGGGTGGGAAGTAGAGATCGGGTTTATGTTTACTAGTTTTGTAGTTGTATATTATGTTATGTATTATCCATGATGTGTTATGTCTTATATTATGTTATGTTAGATTATGTATATTTATGTTTGGCGTAATTTAGGTATTGTCTATACAATAGGTCACCCTAGAGCACCCCTGTTTTTGGTTGCACCCAAGGGTGGATGATATAAAAGGCTGTCTGGTGTTTTCAAGAAGAGAGTTGGTGGTGGTTGTCTTGGAGGCTGGTCCTTGGTCTTGCCCTAACCTACATTCTCTGTGCACTGTAAATATATTGTAAATAAATACCCACATTTTGGGGTTTTGCTTCAGCTCCTGCCTCTGCCTCCTCACTATCGGTATTGGCCGCTCTCGAGGTCAGTCCGACAATTTTGTATGGGCTAGACATGTCATATATGAAATTGTTCCAATTTCTAGTAGGTTTCATATATAGTTTGTACATACATGTACATATATGTTTTTCCTTCATATGTACATACATTTTATATATGGAAATGGTTAAACCAGAGTAATGATCTAGGCTGCAAATAAATAACAGACTGAATCTGTGTCTCTCTCACTCTCTCTGTCTCTCTCTCTCACACACACACACACACACACATAATTAACATTTTACTTTTACTTTGTGTAGAAATAAAAAATACACACAAACATCACACTGTTTAAATGTAATATTTAAAAAGTAAAAAAAAGTTATGTTGAGTATGAAAACTCTAGTTCATGCATTTTACTTCATACTTCTTAATACTGCATGTGTTGCCCGATACCAGCTGCGGCGGATCAAGTCTGAGTGGACTAACGTGCGTGCGTGTGTGTGTGCTTGCTTGTCTTTTGGCAGTGAGCAGGGGACCAAGAGAGAGGAAGCACGCAGGACTGTGCAGAGCCGCAGTGAGCGGACCAGGGCGAGGGAGCCCTATTGAGCTGTGCGTAAAATAACCGTGAAAGACTGTGAGAAACCCAAACCTCTGTAATATATCAACTGAATAACTAAAATATCAACTGGAGAACTGACCGCGATAGTTTCCAACGAACTAAAGGTGGGTACAACGTCTGACAGACTTTTTTTTTTAAATGGAAATAATATTTGTTGAGAAATGCTATCTGTTTTCATCATGGTATTTTAACTGGCGGCAAGTGTCGATAATGTTACATGTAACGTTACCGTTAGCTGTTGGTTAACCTAGCTAACCTAGTTATCAACGTCGTCAGTTAACCTACCGTTAGTTAACCAACTAAGTTAGCTAGTTGGCTTGGTGAAAGAACGTGTGGTTACAGATATCTCATTTCTCAAACATATAGACCCCTTTTCAGTTAGTAAACATGATGGTGTATAAATCTTTAGATGCCTATAACTATGTCCTGAATGGTCATGTACAAGACTTAAAATACAAAGATTTACCAGATGAGTTTTGTGTCGTGCGATCCGAACACACACACACACCTGACACACATAACGTTACTACTAAAAGTTAGCTAATGCGTTAAGAGAGTTACGAGAGAAATCACCTAACATTATCCCTCCTAGTTCCCCAATTTGTGATTAGGTGGGCATGACAAATCTTTAGACACATATCCATACCTAAAACAGACAATACTTTATTTAACCTATGAAGTGTGCGCGGCAAATGTGACGGATTGAATGGTGTCCATTACAGCATGTGTGGTATCTTCGCTTAGTTCCATTCAGGCAACAGACACCAAACTGTAGTTTGTTCACTTTTATTAACAGCCTTCAACGTAACAGGCGAGGCACACACAACATGGCTGGCAGGCAGCCCGGCTTCATCTGAGGGAAAGGGTAAGGGTGGACTGACCTAGTCTAGAGTCCCCCTATAGGTGAAGACATGTAATTACACTCTATAACATCCCTCCCTTCTTAGCTTTTGTTTTTCTACCTTTTAGTTCACCAGTCAACATCATAAACAAAAAACATACCAGCATTTCCTTTCCCTTCTAGCCAGTAACATATAACTTTATGTAACCACAACAATGTCAGTACACATCTCAATAACATTCTTTTTCCAGAACCTTTTTTTTTATTTTTATATATATATATATATATATATATATACATTTTCTATTTATTTAAACACTCATCTCCCCCCCCCCAATTCTATGTGTTCCCATGTATACGGTTAGTGTGGGTGGACTACCACACCACCTAAGGAGACAAGGGCGCATTCTTGCCCCTGAAGGCATTTCCTTTATGTTGAGTAGTCCTTCAAATGGCGTGGAGGACATTTGACCCTCTTTGATCTGCGCAACTCGTCGGCTGGTGTACCCCCTGGTGCAGTCTCGTCCGGGGTCCCCACCGGCATTGTACTGTCCTCTGTTTGGTGAGAACTCGTGTCCTCCAGTGCTCCAGCAGCTGGTGGATTGGGTTCTGGAACATCCTCCTCCTCTGTAGTACTGGAAGCTGGTGCAGGAAGATCCTTGTCCTGCCTGCTGAACAGTTGATCAACATGTCGCCTGACCACTTTTCCATCCCCCAGCAACACAGTGTAGGAAACTGGTCCTGTTAACTCCTGCACTAGTCCAGGTATACATTTAGGTCCATATCCAAAGTTCTTAGTATAGACAGAGTCACCTTTACCAAAGTTTCGATGTTTGGCATGTCTGTCATGGTAGTTTTTCTGACTTGTTTGTTTTGACTCGACTTTTTGTTTTAAGTCCGGGTGAATCAGGTCAAGTGTACACCTCAGCTTCCTTCCCATCATCATCTCAGCTGGTGACAATCCAGTAGTCGACTGTGGAGTGATGCGATAGTTAAACAAAGCCCGATCTACCATTGTCTCTAGTGTACCACCTTTGCTTTTCTTCATCAGCTCTTTGAAAGTTTGCACCGCCCTCTCTGCTAGGCCGTTAGATGAGGGGTGGTATGGCGCTGATGTGACTTGTGTGATCCCGTTCCTAGACATAAAATCTTTCATGTGTTCACTGACAAAACACTGAGCATTGTCTGACACTATCATTTCTGGAATACCATGTGTGCTGAAACTGTGCCTCAAACAATTTACAGTCACTGCAGAGGTAGATGAGTTTGCAGGGAAAACATCCAACCACTTTGAATGCGCATCCACAATTACTAGGAACATTTTACCCATGAAGGGACCTGCATAGTCGATGTGGAGTCTTCTCCATGGCTTGTCAGGCCACTCCCATGGATGAAGTGGCGCACTCGCAGGTGCCTTCCTGTGTTCCTGACAAGTGGCGCATGACTTTACCTTATTCTCTATATCCACGTCCATGTGAGGCCACCACATGTAACCTCTTGCCAGACCCTTCATGCGGCTCATTCCTGGGTGCGACTGGTGTAGTTCCTCCAGCATATGAGCTCGTCCTCTCTCGGGTATGACAACACGGGCTCCCCACAACACACAGCCATCTTGCACACTCAGCTCACATTGTCTCTGTCGATAAGGATTAAAGTCTGTGTCATGGTTATCTGGCCATCCTCTCAGGATATACTCACGTACCCTGGAGAGTGTGGGATCCTTTGTTGTCCATTTTTGTAGCTTTGCAGATGTCATCGGCGGACCGTGGTCCTGGTCCATCATCAACACTTGTTCCTCTGGCAGCGACTCAGGACACTCTGGGAGTGGGAGGCGGCTAAGAGCATCAGCGTTGCTATTGTCTTTACCTGCTCTGTAAGTGATGACATACTCATACGCTCTCAGCAGCACCGCCCATCTCATGATTCTCTGTGACGCCATCTGTGGCACCGCTTTCATCTCATGTAGTAAACCTATCAAGGGCTTGTGATCAGTGCAAATCACAAACTTTCTCCCATAAAGATACTTATGAAAACGCTTTACCCCAAAAACAATGGCTAAACCCTCTTTATCTAACTGGGAATAGTTATTTTCTGCAGCATTAAGCGTTCTTGACACAAACCCGATGGGTTTCTCCTCTCCTCCTGGCATGCGGTGGGCTAAGACAGCTCCAACTCCGTATGGTGAAGCGTCGCACGCCAGTATTCTTTGTTTTCATCATAATGAACTAACACTCTGCTTGACTGTAACAGTTCCTTGGACTTTGCGAAAGCTTCCTCCTGCTCTGGCCCCCAGGCCCATGTCTCATCTTTCCTCAGCAGTTGGTGTAGCGGTGCCATGAGGGTTGATAAGTTTGGTAGGAACTTGTTGTAGAAATTCAACAGTCCCAAGTAAGCTTTAAGCTCCGTCACCGAAGTAGGTGCCGGCGCTTCCTGCACTGCTTTCACCTTTGCTGGTACTGTATGAAGTCCCTCAGTGTCCACTCGGTGTCCTAGGAATGTCACTTCCTTCTCCATGAATTTGCATTTGCTTCGTTTTAAGCGTAGGCCTGCATCCTCTAGTCGCTGTAAAACCAAATCCAGTGTGCGGATGTGGTCCTCATCATCCTTTCCTGTCAGAAGTATATCATCTAGATACACAGCCACATTTTTTTGTCCCCGTAGCACACCCTCCATTGTGCGCTGGAAAATGGCTGGACTGGAGCTTACCCCGAAAGGTAACCTTGTGTATGTGAATAGCCCCTTGTGTGTATTCACTGTCGTATATTTTCTAGATTCCTCATCCAGCACAATCTGTAGATACGCATGGCTCATATCTAGTTTACTGTACTTCTCTCCCCCATCTAAGGATGCAATCAAATCTTCCATTTTTGGAATGGGGTACTGTTCTAGTGGAGACACTTTGTTTACTGTGAGCTTATAGTCTCCACAGATTCTCACTTCGCTGTCTGGTTTTAAGATGGGAACGATGGGTGCAGCCCATTCTGAGAATTTCACTGGTTCTATGATTTTTGCATTTTCCAGTCTCTCAAGCTCACGTTCCACTTTTTTCTTCATCGCAAACGGTACTGATCTTGGCTTATAAAAGCATGGGGTGGCATCACGGGCAACATGTATGTTAGCAGTGAATCCTTGTAACATCCCTAGCTCATCCTTGAACACTGTTTCATGCATTGAGAGCACTTCCTGTAGTGTAGCCTCTCTATCCTCCATCTTGTGTACTTCTCGCCAGCCTATTGGTATTTTTAGAGCTTTTATCCAACCCCGTCCCACTAGACTTGGTCCTGAGCCTTTTACTACTACTACTGGTAACACCTTGGAAATACCTTGGTACTCCACTGTTAGTTTTGATGCCCCAAGTACTTTCACCCTGTGACCACCATATGTCTTCAGGTTTATCTTACACTTCAGTAGTCTAGGCTTCTGTACACTCCATAAGTTGTGGAAAGCTCCCCTTGACATTATGGTCAATCCACAACCAGTGTCTACCTCATAGGTTACTCTTTTGCCATTTACATTTAGTTCTTTCTTGATGGGCTCTTCTCTGGGAATGACTATCTCTTCATGCATATTATACATGGTCATTTCAGTACTATTTATTCTGTAAATAGACAAAACCTCATCACTACTACTGTCATCTCCGTCTTCTTGCATGAAATTTGCTCTCTTATCCTGTTTTTCACTCCCCCCTTTCAGCTTTTTATTACCTTTATCAACAGGTCTTGACCTACAGACTCTTTTGATGTGCCCCACTTTCCCACAGTTATGACACTTTTCACCTGCAAACCTGCATTCGTTGGCCATGTGGTTCATTCCACCACACCTGTAGCACTTTCCATGTCCAAACTGCTCTTTTGTGCGTGTATCGGACACTTTGCATATGGAACCTGTCGCTCGGCTCCATTTTGCCTCATCTCTCATGCTGTTCAAGTCCTTAATGTCCTTATTCGCAGCCTCCATTGCTTGCGCATGCCTCAGCGCAGTGTCAAAAGTCAAACCGTCCTCCGACAGCAGCCGCCGCTGTATGCGGTCATCATTTATCCCACAGACTAATCTGTCCCGCAACATCACCGTCAGAGTATCTCCAAAGTTGCAATCCAGTGCAAGCTTCCTTAGCTCTGCCACATACTCGATTACACTTTCATCGGAATTTCTGCTGCACTATCTCACTCGGCTTCGGGTTGAAATGGTTCTTTAACAACCCCACCAGTTCATCGTACGAACGGTCCCCTGGTCGCTGCGGACTCAGCAGGTTCCTCATCAGCGTGTAGGTCTGCGCGCCCACACAGCTCAATAGCACGGCTTTCTTCTTCCCTGCATCATCAATGTCGTTCGCCACAAAGAAGTGATGTAAGATCTCGCAGTACTCCTCCCAGCTCTGCGACTTGTTGTCAAAAGGTGCCACCGATCCCACTGTAGCAGCCATGTGTCTTTTTCTTTTTAACTTCTTGATAAAAAGAGCGCCCAGCTTCTTCTAGCTTCCCGCCAATATCCCTGTTACGGCGCTAGCCTTAGCTTTAGCATAGTTAGCCACACTTCACTCGGTCAGCTAACTATTTACACTCAAAACTCACGTAACTTTCTGCCGAACATTCTTCCGGTTAATCCTCGTCGCCATGTGTGGTATCTTCGCTTAGTTCCATTCAGGCAACAGACACCAAACTGTAGTTTGTTCACTTTTATTAACAGCCTTCAACGTAACAGGCGAGGCACACACAACATGGCTGGCAGGCAGCCCGGCTTCATCTGAGGGAGAGGGTAAGGGTGGACTGACCTAGTCTAGAGTCCCCCTATAGGTGAAGACATGTAATTACACTCTATAACAGCATGTATTTTATTATGCTCTTAGTTTTATGTTGAAAGGTGGTTCTAACACCAGCAGTTAGTTACCAGAGGGATCCAGCAGAGGGCGTGCAGAGCTGCGAGTGACTTTGTGGGACGCATCTCTTTCCCCCCTCAGTCAATACACAGATGACCTGAGGAAAAGTTGTCTCGTGTTCTTTGGCTCGAATACTCCCTTTTCAGGTACGAGTCCCTCATAGTGACGGTTAGTACTGGTGGGTGTGTTGGATGAATGTATGTGTTCGTTCAGGAGGCTGTTTGTGGCATGGAGTGTTCGTGTATTGTTGAGGAGTGAAGTTGATTGCCTGACGGTGATCGGGCTAGCGCCAACGCTAGCCATATTGGCCTCGATGTTTAGTGCTAGCTGCACGTCGTCAGTGGGATAGCGTCGGTTGTGCCTCGAACTGTTGAATTGTTATGTTGTTGCCATGATAATGCAGTCAATACACAGATGACCTGAGGAAAAGTTGTCTCTCGTGTTCTTTGGCTCGAATACTCCCTTTTCAGGGCGTTTACACAAACACGAGCATTTTTGATAATCGCCTCAGTCCAATCCTTTCGTTTTATCGCGTTTAACCATAGTTGTCTTCGATTTTTTTTTACTGGCAGTGGCAGCTGGTATACGATAAAATTTCAAGTTGGAGCCTCTCCTTCGATTCTGGCATCCAACAACACAGCAAGATGACATTTTCGGTGAACGGTAGCCTCTTACTCTGCTGCTCTGAGGTGAGGTGATGCCTCCAATTTTGCTTTGTTTTGCCTCCAGCTAACACCGTGACGTAATCGTGACGTAGGCGCTAAAAGGGTCTATAGCGTTAAGATATCTAGTTTTTAGCACTCTATTTAGGGGGTTATGAGGTTGGCGGTTTAGCTGGCACAGAAAAGCGAAAGGAAATGAGGAGTGGTAACATTGTTTCCATGTTGCCACATGTATCAGATATCCTTCTAGCGATACATTTTACCCTGGTACTCCTGCATACCATTAAAATTTGGCTACTCTGCTTAAGATAGGATATTATTACTACCATTATCCTATTATAGATATACTATAGTAGTTTCCAAAATAAATGTTTTTTCTTTCTTTTCATTTCAGATAACAGACCACTGGACTATTGATGATGTATGCAAATGGCTCCAAAGCATAAACTTAATCGATGCAAAAGAGGCCTTCAGAGGTAATGGAAACCTACAAATGTCCAGTTTGTGATGTTGTGAAGTTTCAACTATCAAAATAGTTGCAACACCTACAGCTATTGCATCATTATCAGCCCGATTTCAGCATTGTCTGCAATATAGAGGGATGCAAGAGGAGTTCTAAAACTCCCTAGTTTTAGAACCCACATCTATAGAAAACATATGGCTGCTCTCAGGATAGAGCTCAGGAAACAATTGTTGAAAATCTTCAATTTGTTTTGCAGTTTTTTCAACAGTATTATGCTGATAATTAAATTCCACCTGGACCAGTTAGGGTTCAGACTAAAAGACCACGAGGAATTGGACCATCTACTTTCAAATGAAACTGTTTTTGACTGTGCCTTTTGAGTATGTGAAGTCTGAATACAAATCTGAATCTGGTGGAGCCATTCCAACATGTTCTTGGAGTTAACGGCAAGGGGAAGGAAGACACTTTCCAGTATGTGCCAATAAATGATGTTCTGAAGGTTTATTTGGAGAAACAGGACATTTTTTATTCTTTTTTACTCTGTGTATACATATATACACAGATGAATTTGAAGTTGTGAACCCATTAGGTTCTAAAAAAATCCATACATAAAGTAACTGCCTTCTATTTTACCGTTGGAAACCTAGAGCCAAAGTACAAATCCCAGTTAAGGCACATACACTTGTCTTCTTATACGGCACCAGCTCTTTCAGAGGTAACCCCATAAGGGAAATTCTACATCCCCTCATTCTTGACCTCAAAGAACTATACACAAAAGGGATTGCGATTTGTGTGAATGAAAGAATCCACCATCTGAGGGGGGCTCTGGCATTTCAGCAGACAAACAGTGAGAACAGTCAACTGACAGAGCTACGGTGTGCAGTGTCCATTAAATGAACTTAGTGTAAGTTCATCCAGGAAGGCTACTTCCCCCATTCATATTTTGTCAGCAGGTCAAGCACGGCCTCAGTTCTGCATTGTCCATTCACCGGAGCCCACGCTCATTACATTACATTACAGGCATTTAGCAGACGCTTTTATCCAAAGCAACTTACAATAAGTGCATTCAACATAGGTAGGCAAGAAAACTACTAGTCACCAGAAATCGTAAGTGCATTTCCTTCCTAAACAAGTGTAGTGTATGCAGGAGACATCGGCCCCCCCCCCCCTCTTCGGACCACAGCAACACCCAAAGACTAACACATTCCTCTCCCAGGGTCTTCCTATGAGGTCAAGACCCCTGCTGTGCTCCCAGGAACCCAAGGAACCCCCTTTGCAGCAAAAGGTGGATTTCTCCCATAAAGCCGCCAAAAGTAACACATTGCAGGTTCGACTAGCCGCTCTGGTGCCATTAGGAGATGGGACCGATGATAAGGGCCGGGGAAATGTACCTAATCTGTCTTCCAAGGGAGACACAGAATAAGAGAACAAAAACTCTGGAATGTGTTGCAAAAATGTGCTTTCTTTATATGTTTATTAGAGTTAAACTTCACATCCTGTGGCAGATGATGTGCCCTACTCCCCAATGTAGTATCTTGGTTATTCAAGGCACACAGAATGTGTTATCAGGACTTTTGGTTTACTCGCCAATATTTTGTGGTAAGACAGTGATGTTTGGTGTCATTCAAACCCATTTGTTGTTAGGTGATTAAATATGTCACTTGCATCCCCAAAGGATCAAGAAAAATGATGTTTTCCAAACCTGAGCTGGAAATGCAGTTTTAGGGGATGGTGATCACCGGTCAGCAAGTTGTAAATCTGATGCATGCAAATGAGGGAAACACCTACCACTCCTGACATACCATAAAGCCTTGACCCTTGGGCTCAGCTCAGATCACACACGAAATCTCACAAACTCGAACGAACAAAGGAGGACAACTCCTGCAGCGGGCGGACGGGCAAAAACTCATCAAGAAACATCAAGGAACATCAAGAAACTCAACTCAACTCAACCGTACTGCAGCCCGTCCCGCAGCCCGTCCTGTAACTAAGTTTGAACCTGGCTCAAAGCTCTTCTCTCAGCTCAAGTACCAGACCAGCTCCAGAGTGAATCTTGCCGAGACGGCCGATTGAGTTCACTCCACCTGATCCAGAAGACTACGAAACCACGTCAGAAGCCAGCCGCTACTCTACTCTGCTTCCTGAACGACGTGAGTCAACACATCGCCCTATCCCTCTATCTCCACTGAGGTGAACTGTTGGCACGATGACGCCGACGAACAACAGCCCCCGGACCGCACTCCACAACGGCCCTCCTGACGTCGACTGGTCCAGACCAACACGTGCGTGTGTTTACCTGTCCACTGCGACTGCGCGACGGTTACCACGGAGACGAGGACGCCGCTGACACCCTGCAAACCAGACGGTAACCAACTTTCTTGTTGATGCACGGGTGATGCAAAGGCAGTGTTGAACTGTGAAAGTGAGGTTAGAATACTCTCTCTCTCTCTCTCTCTCTCTCTCTCTCTCCACTATTCTCTGTCACAATCTAAAGCTGAAACTGTCTTCTACCAGAGAGCTGTGGACAAGGCCTTACAGAGTCCAAATGGACACCTGGACTTGTTCCTCCGCTTCCTCCTGGGTCTTTCACTGGAGACCAATCAGATTCTCCTACGAGGCCTGGTGAAACAGACAGGAAGTAGCTCACAGACCAATCAGGAAACAGTCCAGTACATCAAGGAGAAGATCAAGAAGAATCCCTCTCCAGAGAGAAGCATCAATCTGTTCCACTGTCTGAATGAGCTGAATGACCATTCTCTAGTGAAGGAGATCCAAAAGTACCTGAGATCAGGACGTCTCTCCACAGAGAAACTCTCCCCTGCTCAGTGGTCAGCTCTGGTCTTCATCTTACTGTCATCAGAAGAAGAGCTAGAGGTGTTTGACCTGAAGAAATACTCTGCTTCAGAGGAGGCTCTTCTGAGGCTGCTGCCAGTGGTCAAAGCCTCCAATAGATCTGTGTAGGTTCAGCATTGATAACTGGATATATTAAATATATTAGATATGATTGTTTTGACAAGTGAAAATAGAAACATAATCAAAGTTATTTGTTGTTTTTATCACTAATTCCTCTTCAGGCTGAGTGGCTGTCAGCTGTCACAGAGAAGCTGTGAAGCTCTGGCCTCAGTTCTCATCTCCAAGTCCTCCAGTCTGAGAGTCCTGGACCTGAGTAACAACGACCTGCAGGATTCAGGAGTGAAGCTGCTCTCTGCTGGACTGGGGAGTCCACACTGTAGACTGGACACTCTCAGGTCAGTATTCCTCAACCTGGTCAACACATGACCACTTAAATCCTGCTTTACATGAAGGTTAATGTCAGTCAATAAACACCTAACCTGTGGAGGATTTTCAGACTAGTTGTGATACCAACATTCAGCTGTACTTTCTAGGCCCAGTGAATTACTTTCCATGAGGATATTTCAAGTCAGGAGAGACTAGATTTGTAAGTTGGAATACAAGCTTTAATGGATAATGAATCAGGTGAACATTGGTAGCTCCAGTTGAAATCAATGTTGATGGGTTAAAGGAGAACCCTGTGAATCTTGGATGAGTGGGAAACTCCCCCCAAAAGAAAGTTAGATAAACAGTTTAGGTAATGAGAGAATACTACTACTTGTCTCTCGTCTCCTGAGAGCATAGCCTTTCCAGTGTTTGATCAATTTAAATTGAAAAACGTCCAGTGAAGTCAGCCCATAACCTTTCTAATGTTAACAGACAATTACTCCAAAATACTGGTATTTAAATGGTTTAAAAGCGTACACAATGCATGGGGTTAAAAGTGAGTTTAGGGAATCAAAAGGGACGAGACAGTCACACAAACTCAGGGTGACGTTGTTAAAGTGAGGGGTTCATTCAGAAAGAATTAACAGATAAATAATGGTCTGGCTGACTGGCCCCCAGTGTCTTCTTTAAGATTGGAACTGCCCAACAAAACAACAACGTAACACTATGTAGCCGGTGGGACCAATCCTAAGTTCCCGTCGGCATTAATTGCTTTGATACCTGCCCCTTTACACGTGTGTGTGTGTGTGTGTGTGTGTGTGTGTGTGTGTGTGTGTGTATATATAAGCTACCAGAACAGGCGTCTTGTGGACAGCTATTGGCCGGGTCCGTCTGTTGTTACTTCCGTGTTGTCTTTGCCTGTTAGTGTTTTTAAGGTAAGCTTATGTTTTAATCGATACACGTGATTACCCGTTTTAAACTTAAAGGACTCATAACAGATGTTGCATGTTTGCGATATCCTCTATAGGATTGTGGCATAGCATGTGGTGAATCCCTGGCCTCCAGTCAATGTGCGTACTGCATCAATACAGGTGGGCTACAATGATTACGCAACGGTGGCTCACTAGGAAGAAATTGAAATTCGGGCGCTACGATCGCAAGTGTTTTTAAATGGTGACTTAACTTTTGTTTACTGTCTAGGCAAAACGAAGAGTGGCTGTTCTCCGTCACGATCTGGTCCTCTTTTTATTAGTCCCCTGCTAAACGGGTAGGTGACACTTTGTTTGCATGGAGAACATTGTTTGGGCACTTAGCATTTTTTTAGTTACACGAGCCATTTATATGGTAGCGACACATTGTAGCGACGCAAGTATGAGAAGGCTAATCGTCTGTTTCCTTACAGATACCTTGCAGAGACTGTGCGTTCGGCTGTTTAGCCGCTGTTCTTATTTTACCATTTATTTTACTATGCTGTTATGTGGTGTTTTAAATGTATTGTGACATAGATGCATTCTTTGTAACCAGCTTGTTGGGTGTTTTAACAAGACCTTGTCACCCGAGGCTGGCGAGCCAACTTTTTTGTTTTTAGTGTATTTAAAAACAGGGCATCCATTAGCCTGCCTAACCTAACCTGTTAAAGCCAGGGATTTTACACTGAGGGCGCTAGACCAACCTTTTACTTTGCTGTGTTTCCACGAGAGTGTGTGTGTGTGTGTATATGGCTGATGGCCCATACGTGGATCTATTGCAGTGATCTTAACCTTTGATGTGTAAAGTTTGTTTTACTACTTTTTTCCCTCTGTTGAGTCAGCCCCATGTGTGTTCCCCCTGGTGGCTTCAGATTAGTGTTGTACTAGGATTGGATGATTGCTAGGAGTTTGGTTTTAATCTTTTATTTTTTTCATCCAGGAATGCATTTGTTTATTGCTCCAATCAATAGTGTAATAAAGATAAGCTTTATACTGAAAGGACTGTGGGTTCATTCAATTGAACACTAACCTGCTGTGGGGGAAGTTGACCGAAGCTTACGGTGAGGGTCTCC
Organism: Hoplostethus atlanticus; assembly: GCA_034670405.1. Classification (NCBI taxonomy): domain Eukaryota; kingdom Metazoa; phylum Chordata; class Actinopteri; order Trachichthyiformes; family Trachichthyidae; genus Hoplostethus; species Hoplostethus atlanticus. Next base: position 813 of record JAXDDX010000469.1, on the reverse strand, counting down.
CACCCTATATTTGGGAGTGGCGTAGTCTTATGCAAACTAACCAGAGTGCTAGTAGCTCTAGAGGGTTACAACTAGAACATCCGTTTATATGGGATTAGATTATGCAGTTCTTCTAAAGTGTTAATACTTATTCAAGTATCTGTGAAGAAGTATACAATGCTTCAATTCTATTCCCAAATGTATTGAAACCATCTCCCATATTCTTCCTTATGTACATTGTAACTGATTGTATCTTTAGCCACTACAAGGTTACCCTTGTTACCATGACAACTGTAAACAGAGGCTGAGCCTATAGAGATAGTGGCAAATAATAAATGGCGGACATATCAAGAGATGACAACACTCTGGTTAGCATCACTACTAAATGAAATAACATGTTTGAGTGATTGGAGACAGTATCTCTCCTGAAATGTTGAAGAAATTGCATGAGGAAAACCACATTCCAAGAATTCCATGCAGTGAAGTCACCAAGATTGAAGACATTTGTCTTGTTTTGTTTTTTTAATACATCACACTTCATTGCTATTTACAGTTTTTGTCGATTGCTCACACACGTGTTGCGATATTTGGCTCATTGTGTCAAAACTCTCCACACAAGCCAAGTAAGACACTTGGAGATAAACATCTCACTTCTGTGTCAAAATGAAACTCTGCAATCAAAACCTAACAATCCTTTTTCAAAATGGCATTTTTGCAACAAACTTATACACACATGCACCATTTGGATTACTCTTTCAAAGCAGCAACAACACACTGATGTACTTTATACAAAACACTGCTGTCTTGTCTTGTAACCTTTATTCTTCAACAGGC
>JAXDDX010000468.1:0-52811 GCA_034670405.1 Hoplostethus atlanticus | reverse complement strand
AATAATTTGGCCGCGTATCCCCTCTGTAGACATCACGCCGTTTTTTTCCTTTGGGGAAAAAGGAAAAAGCGGTTTAAGCGTCGCCCAACAGGGGCAGGGGGGCTTTTGGGAACCAATGTTGGCATCGTAAAAGAACAAACACAACACCCGTGACGCTCCGAGTTTTGGGACCCGGCCCCCTGCGGCTGATTGCGTTTTCTCTTTCGAAAAGGGGCCCCGGTTAAAATGTCCGACCCCTCTTTTTTTACCTCTCTGTTGGTTTGGGTGAACTGACCCGGACAGTTATTCACCCCAACCCCTTCCTCTGCTCTCCTTATCAAGTGTTTTTTCCCAGGGGCGACACGGGAGCGTTCCACACATGATTTTTATAGCCCTCCCCCGCGGGGCTCATGGTGCCTGCACTTCAAAACCCCCAACACACACACACACACACACACCAACACCACACACACACAAACACTGTGCTGCAGTACTCTCCCCATCCCCCATAAACACTTAAATGTTGTGTCATTTCAATGACTAACGTCTCCCGTCGCATGTTGCATAATTTTTTTGGGCTATGTAATTTTTGGGGTCGGATCTCGTTGGAAGTTGTTTTTTAAATCTCGGGGGCCCTCTGTCTAACGGAAAAGCGGCTTGTATTTTGCCAGATGATTGTGGTCGTCCCGGGGCAGGGTCATGTGTGATGGATTGAAGGGTTTTCCTTTTAAGCTGTATTTATTATCTCTTAGTTTGATGTTAAAAGGGTGGTTCCCATCACCACTTATTACCGAGGGCCCACAGAGGGGCGCAACTAGAGTGACTTGTGGGACCATCTCTGCCCCCCCTCATCAATACACAGATGACCTGGGGAAAATTGCTTCGTGTTTTTTGGGCTCAAATATTTTTTTCCCTTTTCAGGTACGAGTCCCCATAGTAGGGTTGGGGTACTGGGGGGTGTGTTGGGGATAATGTAGGTTTCTTAGGAGGTTGTTTGGGGCGTGGAGTGTTCGTGTATTGTTGGGAGTAAGTTGATTCCTGCGGGGATGGGGCTAGCCCCAACCTACCCATATTAGCCTCGATTTTAAATGCTAACTGCACGTCGTCAGTGAAACTTGAAATTTTTTAGTTGTTACCAGATATTTCATAAATACACAATACCTAGGAAAAGTTTTTCTCTCGTGTTTTTGGCCAAATTTTCCCTTTTCGGGGCTTTACATTTGGAGGCACCGCTGGGATAGGAATGGGGCTAGTTCTCAAAGCTGGGGAAGACGCCCGCATCGATCATCCCAATAAAAACAACCCGGGTGGCAGAGGTCACTCGGTTGGAGTAAAACCTAGTAAAGGAAGGCGTGCACCTGAGGTACAAGTTTATGGGGGGCCCAGCAAAAGCCCAAATGGTAGCTTGTCCTAACCTGCCGAGATGGTTTTTGAGGGGGAGGATCGCAGTTTGGTTTAAAAGCACTCTTTTCAATCTACACGGGTCATTTAATGCAAAATGTGAGTTCTCGACATCTCGGGAACAAACCAAAAAACATATTTGGGAAAAACTCGAAAGGGGCTCTTTTTGTATATCTCCAACATGTTAAAAGTGATGAAACTAATGAATTTGAAGATAGGGTCTTCCGAACTGTTAAGCCTAAGGGACATGATCGGGACCCGCAAAAGGCTAGAAAAAATAAAACGCTTGAAAATAAAAATGAGGAACGGGGAAAAATTAAAGGGAATTAAACAGCTAAACTGGTGCAACAAAGGAAACTGAAATGCAGGAACAGCCAACAAGACACAAAGAGTAAGTGCCCAAATAAAACTCTACCAGTTCACACAGCCCTCCCCACAAATAGCCCCCATGGCGAAAAGATATAAAATTGCGGGTCAATTGGCGAACCTGGGAAAAGAGACACTTACCTTCTCCATTTGGCCCGCCAAAATTAGAAGGGTCTCAGCAAAACTACCTAGTCAAATTTTTGTGGATGGTTATTAACCTTTGTACCCGGCCTACAGTGCGGATTATCTTGGGGTAAAAGTATCTGTCTCTCCCGACTCTAAGGGGGATCCCCCTCACATTCCCAAAGAGAGGATGCACGACTTACAAAAAAGTTTACCACAGGGGTTCGAGCGAAAGAGGCCCCCAAAAACTTTTTAATCAAGCAATGAATTTAAGACAGAAAATATTTTTTTGCATCACAGGGGGCCCGATCTATCCAAGTAGACCCCGCGCTAGTGCAGAGCATTTTTATCATACATACTCAAGGCTTACAGACGACAAGCATAAAAACGATCTCCAACCTTACCTGCTCAACCAACTACCTCAGATGATTGCTTTGGGAAAAGGGCTCAATTGGTTTGTGCTAATGAGAAAGAGAGACAAAAAAAAAGAGGCAGATCACACCACAGCGACACCATTCCACGGCTTCCATTAGTGATGAAGGGGAGACAAATTTTACACTCGACAAAGCATAGTCACATTTTCCCCCCCATGTGCTTCAGACCTAAGGAAATCAAAGCAACATTGTACTTTTAAAACCCAAAGGGGCAAGGTATAAAATCAAAGAGTCCATTTTAAGACAGAACAACCCAAAACTGTACCCCCCACTAGCAAAAAAAAGTTTATGGGCAGCCAAACCACCCCCTTATTTCCACCACATTCAGGGGCCTGGAAAAAGAGATGCCACAGCTTTCCACCAGCCAGGGGGACCATGCGGGAATATCGAGTTTGGGCCCAAGGCAATAATGGGCACCCCTTTTTTAAGCAGGGGTTTCACCACGAGATACAATGCCACGCCCCCCCCAGATTTTTACATTGTCAGAGCGAGGAGGGGAAAACTGCCACATTGCAAGGTGGGGAGTGCGAAATTTCCGTCCCGGGTTTTTGCAGGGAAACAGGGGCGCCCCGTCTGAAAAGAGGCCCTTTTAAACGGCACGGTTCCCCCGGGACAAGATGCCCGGGATCCCAAAAAGTGTCCCAAAAAGCCCCAAACTGTGGAGAAAAGGAAAAAGATCAAAAATTTTCCACAATGTCAGTGTGTAAAACAGCATTTTACTTTTCCAAAAATGTCGGGGTAATCCTGCCCAAAACAAAAAGAAAACGTAAATCATTCACACCTCTTAACCAAAACCACAACAACACATTCTGAAAATTTGCGGCTGACAACAAAGGAAACATTTGAAAAGAAAGATTCCACGGTGACTGAACGGGTGGGAAAAAAATGTCCATTAACTGCTATCTACAAGGGAAAAACTGAAGTACTCTGGACACTGGCTCACAGGGTCTGAATTGACGGGGTTTGGAAAACGACAATTCCCTAATACCAAACTGAGAGTTTATAGCAAGATAGTTGACCCAAAAGCCCCCCTGCGGGTTGGGGACCAAAGGGTACAGAGATGCCAATTGGGGGGATAGAATGAGCTTTATCTAACAGCTAGCGCTGGGGATTTTTCAGGTTCCCATGCTTGTCGAAAGGGCACCAACAACCCCCCATAATTGGCTTCAACGTAATTGAACATGTTGTTCTTAACATCAAAAAACCAAGCAAATGTGAGTTTTCAAAGCGAAATTCGCACTGGGAGAATATATCAGCCGAAGGAAATAAAATCGATCCTGCTGACCATGCCGTGAGGGTTCTAAAAGAAAAGAAACCAAAAACAGTTGGCGATTTAAGACAGATGATGGACTGTAAGTTACATCCCCAGTACATAAAAGATTTTTCCCTCGCATGCTACCCCTTTTGACTGACCAGGCCCTGCCCACAGGAAAGCCCAAAACCCAAAAGGGGAGGAAGTGGGATAAAAAAGGAAATCGAAAGTGGTCCATCCCACACACCAAACAATGGACAACCACTCAACAAATTCTTGAGCACTGATAGACTGTCTGGTTTTCCCACCATCCTGGCGTTCCCCGATTTCTCTCACCGTTGTCCTTCATACAACGCACCAATAAGGGGTAGGGGCTGTGCTATACAAAAACAATGGGGGGAAGCTGCTTTACTTGGTATGGGTCCCGGACACTGTCAGCACCCAAAAGAAACTATCACCTCCATTAGGTAAATTAAATTTCCGCTCTTTTGTGGGGGATTACAGAAAGATTTCCCCACTTTTGTATTGCCCCCCCTTTTTCACAAGTTTACAGCGACAACAACCCCTGATTTTGTGTTGTCCCTGCAAAATTTAAAAGCCAAAGGGAAATAGGTGGGTAGCAAATTAGCAGACTTTAACTTTTCCATAAAAAAACCCCCGCAAAGAAAAATTTATGCTGATAGCTTGTCTAGAAAGCCAGGATATTGGGGAAACTGATGAATGAGTGCACAGAGGGGAAATTTTTTATGATGCGGTGGAACAATGCTCAGGCAGAGAAAAAGCCAAGACAAATTTCTTTGGTCAATGGCCACTCTGTCAAAAGTCTGCTCTGCTCAAAATACCTAGTTGTTTCATTAAAAATCAGCAAGATACAACAGGGTCAAAAAAAAAACCCGATATTGGGCCAGTTTTGCAGTACAAATTTATGAGGGCCTCACGTCAAGAACGAAAATCTCAATGCACAAGCCTTGTCCCTCCCTGAAAGGGGTAAACTGGAGGGTTTATGGAAATGGATCCTCTGGAAAAGACTGCAAGAAACAACTGGTATTGCCTGAAAAACAAAAACTGCGCATTAAAGGGCTACACAACCAATGGGGGGACCAGGCACGACAGGACAATATCTTCTTGAGACCGTTTTTCTGGCCTACAGCACGTGAAAAAGGCAATATGTGATACTGCACTTTTCCTTAAACAAAAAAAAAACCCAGCAAAGAGACAAGGGCCCCCCCTTAAAAAAATTTTTCACCACCCAGCCTTTGAACCGTGTCATGGACTTTCCTCCTCTTGATAAGTGTAAAGGGGGTTAGTAATTTTCCCAGGGTTGTAGATAATTTCACACTTTTCACAGGGGGTACCCACAAAACAAAGTCTGGAAAAAAATGGGTGACAAAATATTCAATGATTCGCCTTAAAATTTGGGGTTCCCCAAAACGCTTCACCACGATCAGGGGGGTGATTGAAAAAACAACTTTTCCACAAGGGAAATACTGTAAGTGGCCCGGGTCAAGGACTACCCCTTACCACCACGGGGGAAAGGTCAGGTTGAAAGTTTCAAAAAGAAGTTAATGCAGATGCTTAAGACCCCCCAGACAAAAACAAGACAAATTGGGGAAAAACTCTTTAAAAAGCTCATCTTCTTACAACTGCAACGTACAAAGTAACAGGCTTTTTTTCCATTTTTACCTACTATACGGCCGCCTCCAAGACTACCCATTTACATGTTGTTCAACTTGCCCACCCAAACAGGGAATTGTTACCGTGATATGTTTAAATGGAAGCAAGGGAAAGCAGGAAGCAAGCTATTTTCAAGAGAGAATCACACAAATCTGCTCAGAGAAACAAGAGGATATATATGGAAAGGAGGATTCATGTTGTCCCAGGGGACCGTTGTTAGTCAAACATGACCCCCGTGGGGACCTGGGAAAAAAGAGGAATACTGGGAAGAGATATCCATACTGATTCGACAATGGGAGGGAAAGTCCCATTTATGAACTGACCTGAACATGGGGAAAAGGGAAATCAAGATTCTGCATCGAAACCCCCTTTTTTCCTGCGATCACCTGCCCGGAAGCTGAAGTGTCCCACTGTGAAACCCAAAAAGGAAAAACTCAGTGCGATAAAGTCAAGAGGGCCGAGGGAAAACGGATGATGAGGGTGATTTTTTTTTCATACCACCTCAGATTGCAGCTCGGCCAAGAGAAACAGTGAAAGAGACTCCTGTCATGGCCGACGATGTGACCGAGCCAGACCCAACGGAACCTGCAACAGAACTACCTCAGATGGAGAACAGTGATAATAACTTACCAGAAATCCAGGATGTCCAGGACGACGACTCACCTGATACTGAGGATGAGGCATCATTGCCCTCAGCGGAACAGGGAAGAGAGATGGAGGCAAGGACTCAGCGGCCTCAGAGACAGCGCAGGCCACCAAAGACCCTCAGATATGACAAAATTGGAACCCCATCCTGTTACAATCTTGCTGCACTGCCCTCTTATGTAAGGCCTCAAGCATGGACACAACTGGTGCAGCCATACTACAACCAGCCCCTTTATGTGTATGGGATGTAGACAGGAAGAGTTATTTCCGCTTTGAACACTTCATACACATACACTCATGGACTTTTAAGAAAGCCGAGTGCCACTGATGTCACACAAACATTGCACAGTTGAGGACTTTAATACAAAGTTGACTGTGGTTGATTCGAATAGCATACTGTGAACAGTCTTGACATTTCTTCAGACATTGGACACATATGTGTTCTGCGAACTCTGACACTGAATGTATCAAAAGAGTTCCAGCTGTAACAGACAAAGGACTGAAACGAAATTTAATGTATCAAAAGAGTTCCAGTTGTAACTAAACACTAAACAGCAAAGGTGGACTGTGACAAAATTGAATGTATAAAAGAGTTCCGGACTGTAACAAGTGTACAACATATTTGAATGTATTTGAGCACTTAAGGTTCAAGGTGTTGCTGATGTTGAGGACAACATCTAATTTTGAGGGGAAGTATGTGATGGATTGAATGGTGTCCATTACAGCATGTATTTTATTATGCTCTTAGTTTGATGTTGAAAGGTGGTTCCATCACCAGCAGTTAGTTACCAGAGGGATCCAGCAGAGGGCGCGCAGAGCTGAGAGTGACTTTGTGGGACGCATCTCTGTCCCCCCTCAGTCAATACACAGATGACCTGAGGAAAAGTTGTCTCTCGTGTTCTTTGGCTCGAATATTCCCTTTTCAGGTACGAGTCCCTCATAGTGACGGTTGGTACTGGTGGGTGTGTTGGATGAATGTATGTGTTCGTTCAGGAGGTTGTTTGTGGCGTGGAGTGTTCGTGTATTGTTGAGGAGTGAAGTTGATTGCCTGACGGTGATCGGGCTAGCGCCAACGCTAGCCATATTAGCCTCGATGTTAAATGCTAACTGCACGTCGTCAGTGAAACTTGAACTGTTATGTTGTTACCATGATAATTCAGTCAATACACAGATGACCTGAGGAAAAGTTGTCTCTCGTGTTCTTTGGCTCGAATATTCCCTTTTCAGGGCGTTTACACATGCTGGGGATTAACATGTAAAAGCTCCATTAAGACCCCAGGTGAGGTTTCTTGAATCAGCAGCTATTGTTGTTGTTGTTGATGCTGACACGTTGCATCACCACGGAAACAAGCCCCGGCCTCTGCAGATGCACCGATGTCCCGAAGCAGGTTTAGCCGGTGTAATGGAGGTGATCTGGTGTTGTTAACCTGCACCAAGCGGAGGGGTGTGATGCTGGGAGGGTGTTGTCATTGCTCATGTCATCCTCCTGGCTCCGTGTGTCCCACCACAGCCGCCGGTGTGCCAGTAAGATGACGCTACCGCTGCACTGACCAGCAGCAAGATCACCAAGTCAGAGCGCTGGGCAACTGACAAGGGGTACGTCTGTGGCTTCTGGGTTCATTAACATCATGTAGTATTTACATCGTTGCAGTTCAGAAGCATGAAGCGCTCGGTGTGAGATTGTTTTCTGTGTTCTCTTCTGAAGGCTCGCGTCTCGGACAGTCTTGGTCTTGGCAGCTGCAGCCTGGATGTGATACTGGGTGAGGCGGTCTGGTCTGGTCTGGTCTGCGATGTGTGGGTCTGCCCCGCCCCTGTGTCTGCTGCTCTGCATGGTGGGAGTGATGCTCACCAGGACACAAGGTGCATCCGCTTCAGTGATTATGAGACTGATGTATTTTTATTCTTGCTAAATCAACCTTTTTTAGCTTTTAGATGAATTTTAAAGCTGCAATTTTGCACGTAACCACACGACATGTTGAAGGCTAATGACTAGTGTGTGTGTCAGGTGAGGTCATGGCTCCCGCCAGTCTGAGCGCCGTGGCGGGTCGTCCCTTCACCCTGGGCTGCAACATCACCATGGGAGCCCATGACACACTCCGGCAGGTCCGCTGGCTCAACATGAACGGGCAGGTCCTCCTGGCGTACGAGCCGGGCGAGCCGGCCTGCATCACCACGCGGCAGCGCGACGTGGAGCTCACCCCGTCCCGCGGCGACGCCAGCTCCATCACCGTCAAGAGTGCGCGGCCGAACGACGAGGGCTGTTACCGCTGCATCTTCGATATTTACCCCAGCGGGGCGCAAGAAGGGAAGACCTGCCTGAGTGTCACTGGTGAGTCTGGCTTCCCTCAAGGCTCGAGGCTCCACATGATAAATAATAACAGTTTAATATATAACAACTGGGCAAGTCAACCAGTTGTCTGTAGGGTTTTTAGTTCAGACTGTAATCTTGTCTGTAGGAGTTTTGAATGCTGCAACTGAAAAAGTGACATTTGAACTTTTTGTTCTTTATTCTGAGGACAAAGACTCCAAGTTTGTTTATTTGTAGAAGCCATTTAGTTCCTTAGTTTTCTCAGCTCGGCTGTTTTTCCATCTCTTTTCCATCTCTATTCCTTCTCTGACCTGGAAACTTGTTGTGAGTAGGGTCAGAGGGAATGTTTGTTTGGCTCACCGGTCCCAGAATGCCTTGAGAAACAGGAAGTAGCAGGCTACACTGAACTGCCAGACCAGGAGGAGAAAGGCGAAGCCAGAGCTCGCCCGCCCACCCAGTGCTTCACCCTGTTACCACTGAACACACACACACACACACACACACACACACACACACACTGCCTGTGATTACTCCCAGAGCCCTCCTTGCTACTCCCTGCTCCCACACACAAGCAACAGTAGTTTTTAGTTTTTATTGTGTACATTTTCCTATATGTGTCTGATGTAGCACAAATAAATCCAATATCTATATGTGCCGGTTAAACTGTCACAAAGTGAACGTCTTAAGAAAACAAGAGATAATTTAATGTTCTTTAATGTTAAAAACCTTTCAGACAACAAATCTCAGAACCTACAGACCAATAAAAAGTGGTAAAAAAAAACATTTAATCAGACTTTTTATTTTATATTTCAAAATAAAATCATGAAAACTGATATGGGACCTTTAAAATAACAATAAATCAATAGGATAGGATGTGTGGTGGGGGCGTGGCCAGCTGTGAGCTAGTGAACTTTTCTTTCTTTTCGTTTGGTCAGGGAGGAGTTTCCACTTGTGATTGGCTGTAGTGGAAATAACTCGCATTTCATATCAATTTCTTTCTCATTGACAAGGAGCATGTCGTCTGGAGGAGTCCTAGTTCTGCTTTGTCTGCTGGGGGTCTCCCCAGAAGGTGAGAGAGATTTTACAGTATGTTACCTAAATGTGATGTGTAGAATGTATAGGACTTTACCTGTAAGCACAGTGGATGATAGTTGTATATGTAGTTATGTAATACTCTAAATACTATGTCATAGTATTTGATTAGCGGGACGAAGGCGCCTGCGAGTGATGATCTGCGGTTAACAAGCAGCAAGCACTTGTGGGTTTTTCTTCATCTGACGCCGGGGACACACTGGACGCGGAAAGAAAAGGAAGCGCCGCGATCGGCGCCGAATGAGCAACGCTATGTTTGTCACTGTAGGGGTTTGTTCTCTCTCTCTCTCTCTCTCGCTCTCGCTCTCGCTCTCGCTCTCGCTCTCGCTCTCTCTCTCTCTCTCTCTCTCTCTCTCTCTGCGTGTGCCTGCTCGTCTCGCTCTCTTCAATTTCAATTTGAAGCTTTAGTGACATGAAAAGTGAACAGTGCTTATATTGCCAAAGCAAACGTATATGAACAGACAAAGAACAACATTTACAACAATATGAAAGTACATGCCACAAGTAACAGGGCAACACAAGTAAGAACAGCAATGAATGAAAAATTATTAAGCATTATGTATACTTGAGTAGTATGGTGTCTATTAAAATGCACATGCATAATACATATACATCTCTCTCTTTCTGCTTGTGTGCGTGTGCCTGCTCGTCTCTCTCGCTCTGTTTAGACACAGACGGTAAAAGTTTAGACACAACTCAGAAATACCATCAATCCGGGTGTTTTATTTTGAAATTGACCGGATGCTCTATGCCGTTCCTGTGTCTGACTTCGGTGTGTCCCCGGCGTTACACGGAAAATATAGTTCAATCACGAGAGGCTAGGATTACGATTAAAATAATGTATTAATAACATGAGAAAATGTGCGTGTGCAGAGGTTTGGCGTAGACTCCAAGAGGTATCCAGTGTTAGGGTGAAGCTCCCTGGGGGCAGATAGGCGACAGGAGAACCCCCCGGCCTGAAGATCTGACCCTTTCTGGAGATCTGACGGAGCCGTGATGCTGGTGGTGGTGACGGGGGGAGGAGGTGGTGAGTCAGACTGGTGTGGTTTAGGCAGCTGAAATGACAGAAACACTGAAGCAGCTGAGGGGGTACAAATAGAGGGAAATGGTTAGTGATTAGTTTCTGGAGAGGGAGGAAGGGGAGGAGAAAGGAGCATGGGCTAGGGTGGTTGGACGATGCGGAGCCGGGGCGTGTTTGGCTCCAGCTGACGGAATTATGAATGAAGGAGGAGGTAGCCTTCCTGGTTGAACTTACGATAAGCTCCATTGTAAAAAAACATTTTAAGTTTTGTGTCCCGACGACTTGAGATGCGCACGTGCATATTGACAAATGCATATTTAAGACTCAAGAGACAGGATTTGTACTTGTGCACATTTTTTTGCTGTGCACAATGTTTTTTTCACATTTGTGACTGGGAAAAAAACATTTGTAAATTGTATTGGAATCATATTTACTCCATAGTAATTAGTCAAAAGTAAACTTACCAACCCCAAATACACACACAGTCAAATACTACATCTCTTGTATTCTGTCAATTCCTCCCCCAGGTCTGTCAGAGATGATACGAACCCAGCACACTGTGATGGCAGCAGTAGGAGAGGAGGCCCATTTCAGCTGTCAGCTCATGCAGTCTAAAGATGTTGTTCAAGTCACGTGGCAGAGAGTTTTACCTGAGCGGGAGGTGAATCTTGCCACCTACAGCAACGTCTTTGGTGCCCAGGGTCAATTTTCCCTCTGTGGCGTTTCAAGAGACAGGACTGCAGAACTGCTCCATTGTCCTCAGGAGGGTAACGAAGCAGGACGAGTGCTGCTATCGGTGCTTGTTCAACACCTACCCTGATGGAGCCCCTAACCGGCAACATGTGCCTCAAAGTCTATGGTAAAGCTGGTGCTGGTGTGTTTATGTGAACTGAAGCAAAATACACAGAAATCTGAACAGAGCTTTTTAAATATCCACTACCAAACTCATCTCCACTTGTAATGCATAGCTTCTGTTTTAAGTTGGGGCACATTACTTTATCAACTTTCAACCTTTTATACATACAGAAATATAGAAAATAGAAATATTGATAAATGAGAGCTTCCCCTTTTCAAAGAAATACATTCTTTTTTTATTGACAGTAGACTCAATAGATTTTTTGAAGGAATATGTTTACTTTTTGAGAAATAAGCTGATGATCAATATATTGTTCAACAAGAAAACACTTCTATGTGTTCAGTATTTAGTGCAACATTTACAATATAGACTGACAAATACTGGTCATGGACATTATGCTGTATGTCATGGAATAGTCTTGGAATTTGATCATCAAAAAGCTGCAGGAACCCTGGACAAACCTTTTAAAAACTGATGTGTTTATTGTTTCTTTTTCTGCAGAGCAACCTGAACCCGTACTACACATCACAAAATCAAACTCTTCTGGAGAGTTATTGGTGTCCTGCTCCGTCACGGGACAACCGACTCCAACAGTGATGCTGATCGGGTCTTCAGACTACAGCACTGTCAGTGTCGCCAACGCCAATGGTACAGTCACTGTCACTGCTCCGGCTGCTCTGTCAGGTTTCCATGGTAACAGTACACAGGTCGGATGTAAGGTGCGACTGTTTTCTGGTGCTGTCATGGAGGTGTTCACGACGATTCCTGATGCTGATCAATCATTTACTGGTGAGAAACGCTTTCAATACTAGATTTTGATTTAATGTCTGAGGTGAGAAACACAGACAGACAGACAGACTATTCATTACTTTATGATGCTGATGTTGTGGAGGCTCCTTTTTCCAGGGTTTCCAGTTCTGCTCAGCACATCTGGACCAGCTGAGAGTGGTTTCAGTAAATTCATGTTCAGTTGATCTCAACTCAATATTGCCATCTGTCTTGTAGTTCTTTCCTCATGAAGGTTGAGTGTGCCACATCAGAAATTGTCATCTTTTTCTCATAGGTGACTCTATGACTGCTGTAGTAGCTGCTTGTACTGCTGTTGGTGTGCTTGTCTTCATTCTTCTAGTAGTAGTGTTCTTCACTCTTCAAAAACAACGTAATGAGCAGAACAGGTAACAGCCTCAACACAACCTTTGTCTTCCAGCTCTCTTAAAGGTGTGAAGTGTAGCATCTTTAAGTTTAAACATCAATACATCATTCTCACATTAATTGTACCTTGGTATAATCACCACAGCTTTAGCTCAGTTAGCGCTGGAAGAACAGCACAGTGTTGCTGCCAAAATGAACATGGTAGTGATTTATTGATGTTACAGTGCTACATGTAGCACCTTTAAATCAGAGGCCTGGCCGGACTATCTCCATGAAATGATGATAGTTTTTTCAGACTCTTGTTCTGTTTAAATCTCCCGGTTGAACAAAGACCCTGAGAGGAAAAACACATCAACTCTCACGCACTTGTATTGGTTCTTCATCAATCTTTACTGTTGTCTGTCATGGTGACATGCCAGTTTCCCCATCTACCTACCAACCTACTTTCCTAATAATAAGCTGTCTACCTACCAACCTAACTATCTAGTACTCATACATGGAGGCAATCCTGATTCATATCACATATTCTGATTTTGCACCACTGTGTCTTCATAGTTGGCACTTTTATCACAAATTAATTTAGCGATAGAAATATGTACAGGAGAATGTGTTAATAAGAGGGGAGATGTATTAACTGTTTTTCCTTTTTATCTCAAGGACCCAAGAACCTTTCTTCACGCAGGAGAATGAACAGATCAGTCTACAGCCAACTCTACTAAGTCAACTACATCAAGCTTTCGTGTGTGTGTCTCCGTGTGTGTCTCCGTGTCCGTGGAGGCACTGTTGCCATGAAACCGGAAGACTGTGAGAAAGCGTTTCATCGCTGTGACGTCACGTCCACCAATGTACAGATCCTGTATATTTTAGAGATGGTGAATAATGAACTTCAGGTCATGATTTCTTTTGTATATATCAAATGTATATCTGTAAACTAGAAATTATGTCACTTCCATGACTATGGGAAATATTTGGTCTCACTCCAGCTCAGGTGTTGCCTATAATGTCTTGTGTGCACGAAGCAGTTTGCTGTTCAACATATGTAAAATATTTATTGTAAAGTCTATTTCTTTTAACTAATTTTTACTGAAAATGTAATTATTTTCATATGTAATTCAGGTGTCTGTCATAGTGATTCGTTTTTCTTTTATTGTGGGGTGATGATTTCACAATTATTGTATTCTCAACTGCTTGAGTGCGAGAAGCAAAGGCTCGAAATTGTATAAATAGGAATGAACAGCACTTTGCGACATATCGCGTTACCTTGACGACACCAAAACATGTTACACACGATTGTGGGTTTGGACTTTTTTTTTACGTTTTTTATTTTCTTCACGACCAAGGCACCTGAGGGACCCACTGCCTGATTTGAACGTTTTCCAGGCTCTTGCCTTACAGAGTGGACGAGAGGTAACTGTCAAAAATCAATTGACTCGTTTTGTTAAAACAGCATCATCAAGCAAAAAATAAAAGAAATGGTTGATTAATAAACATTTGTCCTGCCATTTGTTTACGTTTTTTATAAAAAAAAACGCTTCCGGGCTTCCCCTGGTAACCCCATATTCAACGTCACAACGCTATGAACTGTGGGTAGTTCCTTCAGGCAAAGTCTGCAGAAATGCGGACTTACGAAAAGTGTGCATAAAGGGCTCATAAAGTCCTCATGCACTTGACGTTTTGACAGTGGGACAGCCCTAAACCCTCGCGGACTTAGCAGGAACGTGCCTTAAAGTCCGTGAGTCCGTGAGTGTGGACATTGGGATTGGGCCTTATTATTGTCTGGATGAGCTGAGAAAAGAATACTGTCCTCACCGGGACAGAGTCTAGAGTGGTACTGCCATCTTGTGTGCTTTTTGGGGAAGTGCAAGAAATGATTTAGCACGCATTGAACTTTATTCAATGGGGTCCGACTGAACGCTGCAATGGGGGTTCAAGTGATGCAGGAAGACAAAGTGCAAGTATCTGCTGGGCCTTGGTGTCGTTTGTAAATCCATCGTGGTTATTTTAGTAAGCTGCTGGCTACCACAGATATTATAGTATGACTAGTTATCTGCTCTCACAACATAATAATTATGGATTATACACATTATATACATTTAACAATGCAATGGCACATTATTTATTGATCTCGATCATGTTGTGTTTAATGTTCCTCTGTCCTAAATCAGCATGTTTTGCACCTTTTCAATGTTTCTCTTCATGTCATCGTTATTAAACTTTGTTATTTATTGCTTTGTTTTACTTGGCTCATTTTGTATGACATGTTAACACACACACAAGCATGCACTTGTACTCTAAGGGGCATCTACCCTAACACAATACTAAATTACACATTTACACAAGTGCATACAAAATACATTGTTGATGATCAGATGATGAGTCTGCTAGATTAGGAACCATGTGTGACACAGAAGGAGTTGTTTTTTGACAGTCTGAATAGATTTCTTTGGAGGGAAGTAAACTTATTATTCAACAAGAAAACACTTCTATGTGTTCAGTATTTAGTGCAACATTTGCAACATAGACTGACAAATACTGGTCATGGACATTATGCTGTATGTCATGGAATAGTCTTGTTTTTTGATCATCAAAAAGCTGCAGAAACCCTGGATAAACCTTTAAAAAAACTGATATGTTTATTGTTTCTTTTTCTGCAGAGCAACCTGAACCCGTACTACACATCACAAAATTAAACTCTTCTGGAGAGTCATTGGTGTCCTGCTCCGTCACGGGGCAACCGACTCCAACAGTGATGCTGATCGGGTCTTCAGACTACAGCACTGTCAGTGTCACCAACGCCAATGGTACAGTCACTGTCACTGCTACCGCTGCTCTGTCAGGTTTCCATGGTAACAGTACACAGGTCGGGTGTGTTGTGCAACTGTTTTCTGGTGCTGTCATGAAGGTGTTCACAACGATTCCTGATGCTGATCGATCATTTACTGGTGAGAAACGCTTTCAATACTAGATTTTGATTTAATGTCTGAGGTGAGAAACACAGACAGACAGACAGACAGACAGACAGATAGATAGACAGATTATCCATTACTTTATGATGCTGATGTTGTGGAGGCTCCTTTTTCCAGGGTTTCCAGTTCTGCTCAGCACATCTGGACCAGCTGAGAGTGGTTTCAGTAAGTTCATGTTCAGTTGATCTCAACTCAATATTGCCATCTGTCTTGTAGTTCTTTCCTCATGAAGGTTGAGTGTGCCACATCAGAAATTGTCATCTTTTTCTCATAGGTGCCACTATGACTGATGTAGTGGCTGCTTGTACTGCTGCTGGTGGTGTGCTTGTCTTCAGTCTTCTAGTAGTAGTGTTCTTCGCTCTGCAAAAACAAGGTAATAAGCAGAACAGGTAACAGCCTCAACACAACCTTTGTCTTACAGCTCTCTTAAAGGTGTGAAGTGTAGCACCTTTAAGTTTAAACATCAATACATCATTGTCACATTAATTGTACCTTGGTATAATCACCACAGCTTTAGCTCAGTTAGCGCTGGAAGAACAGCACAGTGTAGCTTCCAAAATGAACATGGTGGTGATTTATTGATGTTACAGTGCTACATGTAGCACCTTTAAATCAGAGGCCTGGCCGGACTATCTCCATGAAATGATGATAGTTTGTTCAGACTCTTGTTCTGTTTAAATCTCCAGGTTGAACAAAGACCCTGAGAGGAAAAAGACACCAACAACTGAAGACACTCAAGAGTAAGACACTCACATATATATTCTGATTTTGCACCACGGTGTCTTCATAGTTTTATCACTTTTATCCACGTATTTGTTTGTTGCACAAATTAATTTAGCGATAGAAATATGTACAGGAGAATGTGTTAATAAGAGGGGAGATGTATTAACTGTTTTTCCTTTTTATCCCAAGGACCCAAGAGCCTTTCGTCACACAGGAGAACCAACAGATCAGGCAACGGTCAACTCCTCAGAAGGAAGAAATAAAACCAGTAGTCAAACCAGTAAGCTCTGCTTGTAGGGAACTGTTTGGTGATTGATTGGAAGTGATTTAAAGTTGTGTGTGTGAGGTGATGTACCCTGACGAACCGTGGAGACACCGTTGCCACGAGACCAGAAGACTGTGAGAAAGCGTTTCACTGCTGTGATGTCACGTCCAGCAATGTACAGATCCAGTATATTTTAGAGATTGTGAATGATGAACTTCAGGTCATGATTTCTTTTGAGAGTTTTGGGAATGAAATATTCATATGTCAAATGTATATTTGTATATCTGTAAACTAGGAATTATGATGGATAATCTCAAAGGGCTGCTCTTCCATGACTATGGGAAATATTTGGTCTCACTCCAGCTCAGGTGTTGTCTATAATATCTTGTGTGCACTATGCAGTTTGCTGTTCAACATATGAAATATATTTCTTATTTTTTACATGAACTCATATTTTTGCTAAAAATGTAATTGATAAAAGATTTTTTTATATCCGATTCAGTTGTCTGTCATATTGATTCGTTTCGTCTTTATTTTGTTTTTACAATTCTTGTATTCTCAACTGCTAAATGTAGTACTTTTCTGTATTTTGTCATTAATATTGTCAAATACATTAAACTAAATTATGGCAAAGATGCAATTAAGGGAGAGGAAGGTTCAACAAATTGAGGATTTGGTGCAAAAGTATTTTTCCCTGGTCAGAAAAAGGATTTTTTGTATCTTATTACTTAACAAAAATGACAAACTCATATTTAAGCAATATTTAAGTTACTATCTTTGCTTTGTTTTCCTCGTTACATTTGATAATTTGAAATATTATGTGTTCTATTTCAAGAAAGTAGAACCGTTGATATCACTCAAAGCATTCCAGTCCTTCCAGGTCAGATACTAATACTACTGCTGCTACTACAACTACTACTATTACTACTACAAGTAATATTACTACTACTAATCATAATAAAACTATCAAATCATCGTCACCAAACTATCACTGTACATAATCAAATGTAATGTAATCAGTGTAATATTACTTGGGGGTTGTCCAGAGCAGCAGCAGTGTCACGAGACCGCCACCAGAGGGCGCCCTTCAGGCTTACTGAGGAAGAGTAGGGTAGTTGGAGGAGATCAGGGAGCCAGGCGAGGCAGAGCGCAGCACCGGGCTGTCCTACCAATATATGAACCATGGATTACTCTGCTGCCGTCTCACATCACCTGGACTCTCCACCACAAACACACTAGACTACCATCTCAGCGGGTAAGTTGGATGTCTTGATCCATGTGTGTTAGTTTTCATCCCAAACTAAATACTCTCATTGCTTTGTAACAGTTTTTTACACCGCGCTGTTTTTAATGGAGCTTTTAATGACTGACGCCTAAATAAGAAGATGAGGAGGATGAAGCAGCTACACTCGGGAATCATTTAGATGGAAAGTCATTGTATACATCAGTTAGTAGTAACTGGTGTAAGTTATATGAGGATGGAGACTTTTATTAAAGAAGAAAAGAAAGAAGAAACATTCACATCCACAGAAAGTGAATTGAACTGATTGATGATCTGTAACAGCTGTTGCACTGGGAAAGACTCGCTCACACAACTGACCAGTTTATTTTTTAACGTTGGTGAGTCCAGCTTCCTCTGGGTTCGCTGCTGTTTAGGATAGACTTTGTAATTCGCTTTGAAGTTTCAGTTAATCACTTCCTGTGGGAAGAGAAGAGTTCTTGCCAGTGTCCAAACCAACACCAGAATTTCATACGGCGAGTCTGCAGGGTCTCAATTAAGTTGGATGGAACTGGATGGCGCGTGCTTCTCTGTTGCAGCCACACTTTGTGATTTATCAGCTAGCATAGTAGCTTGTATCTTCAGCCTGCTGAGTCTAGGATCATATATAACTATGTACTTGACAGTGTGCAATAACATGAACTGATGCAACTAATAAGGCTTTGTTTGAATTTGAATTCCCTTAGTGAAATAAAGAGGGTGTGTTTTACATCAGTGTTGTGTAAATGTATTTTATTCCAGAAACTGAAAAGCTGTTTGTTCTGAAAACGTATTGGTCATAAACACAGAGACCTACAAGTCCAGATAACACAAACCTAAAATTTGTCTCAACACAGATTAAATTGAGAGAGGGTCATTGTTTCTAAGGGCATTTCAAAGGGGGACGACACAAAAACAATTTTAGGTTGCTACTTAATTTTTTTCCTAATGATATATCATATTTATTATATGAACAATATGAATGATAGAATACAGAAAGAAAAAGTACTACATTGTGCAGGTGAGAAAACAAAAATTATATAAACTCAAAAGAAAATAAATGAATCAATATGACAAAAAACACAAGTTCATAGAAATAGACATTACAAGACAATGAAATATATAACATGTTGAACAGCAAAGTGCTTAGTGCACACAATATATTATGTATTACTTCTCAGGTTTGAAACAGGAAACATCTGAGCTGGAGTGAGACCAAATCTCACGGAAGAGCAGCCCTTTGAGAATATCCCTCAGGGTAACATAATTCCTAGTTTACAGATATACAAACTGAATATTTAATTCCCAAAACTCTCAAAAGAAATCATGACCTGAAGTTCATCATTCACTATCTCTAAAATATACTGGATCTGTACATTGGTGGACGTGACGTCACAGCGGTGAAACGCTTTCTCACAGTCTTACTGTCTCGTGGCAACGGTGTCTCCACGGTTCGTCAGGGTACATCACCTCACACACACAACTTTAAATCCAATCACTTCCAATCAATCACTTCTACAGTTCCCTACTTGAAAAGCTTACTGGTTTGACCAACAGCTTTAGTTTTGTTTCTTCCTTCTGAGGAGTTGGCTGTAGACTGATCTGTTCATTCTCCTTCGTGACGAAAGGCTCTTGGGTCCTTGAGATAAAAAGGAAAAACAGTTAATACATCTCCCCTCTTATTAACACATTCTCCTGTACATATTTCTATTGGTAAATTAATTTGTAATAAAAGTGCCAACTATGAAGACACAGTGGTGCAAAATCAGAATATATGTGATAAGCATCATGACTGCCTCCATGTATGAGTACTAGATAGTTAGGTTGGTAGGTAGACAGCTTATTATTAGGAAAGTAGGTTGGTAGGTAGATAGGGAAACTGGCATGTCAGCATCAGCATGACAGACAACAGAGTAAAGATTGATGAAGAACCAATACAAGTACGTGAGAGTGAATAATACTAGTATGAGAGAGTCTTACTCTTGAGTGTCTTCAGTTGTTGGTGTCTTTTTCCTCTCAGGGTCTTTGTTCAACCTGGAGATTTAAACAGAACAAGAGTCTGAACAAACTATCATCATTTCATGGAGATAGTCCGGCCAGGCCTCTGATTTAAAGGTGCTACATGTAGCACTGTAACATCAATAAATCACTACCATGTTCATTTTGGCAGCTACACTGTGCTGTTCTTCCAGCACTAACGGAGCTAAAGCTGTGGTGATTATACCAAGGTACCATTAACGTGACAATGATGTATTGATGTTTAAACTTAAAGGTGCTACACTTCACACCTTTAAGAGAGCTGTAAGACAAAGGTTGTGTTGAGGCTGTTACCTGTTCTGCTCATTACGTTGTTTTTGCAGAGCGAAGAACACTACTACTAGAAGAATGACGACAAGTACACCAACAATACCAGCAGCCATAGTGATACCTATGAGAAAAAGATGACAATTACTGATGTGGCACACTCAACCTTCATGAGGAAAGAACTACAAGACAGATGGCAATATTGAGTTGAGATCAACTGAATATGAACTTGCTGAAACCACTCTCAGCTGGTCCAGATGTGCTGAGCAGAACTGGAAACCCTGGAAAAAGGAGCCTCCACAACATCAGCATCATAAAGTAATGGATAATCTGTCTGTCTGTCTATCCATGTTTCTCACCTCAGACATTAAATCAAAATCTAGTATTGAAAGTGTTTCTCACCAGTAAATGATCGATCAGCATCAGGAATCGTTGTGAACACCTCCATGACAGCGCCAGAAAACAGTCGCACCAGACACCTGACCTGTGTACTGTTACCATGGAAACCTGACAGAGCAGCGGTAGTAGTGATAGTGACTGTACCATTGGCGTTGGTGACACTGACAGTGCTGTAGTTTGAAGACCCGATCAGCACTACTGTTGGAGTCGGTTGCCCCGTGACGGAGCAGGACACCAATGACTGTCCAGAAGAGTTTGATTTTGTGATGTGTAGTACGGGTTCAGGTTTCTCTGCAGAAAAAGAAACATTAAACACATCAGTTTTTAAAAGGTTTATCTATTAAACTGAGACGCCTTCTGTGTCACACATGCTTCCTTTTGCATTATCTAAGGTTAGATTAGATTAGATTCAACTTTATTGTCATTGTACAGAGTACAAGTACTGAGACAATGAAATGCAGTTTGGCATCTAACCAGAATTGCAAATAGCAGTAAACTGCAGAGTATGTACATATGTATAGTTCTAGATAAATATTAAATATAAAATAAACAGTAAGGGAAGATATGAATATGCTATATACAGTATGGATAGTTTTAACAGTGAAATTAATACTTTAGATATGTACAGTGTAAACAATGACAGTATTAACAGAATGAACAGAGTGAAATGACTGCGTTAAATATGTACAGTATAATATGATCTGATTGATCAACCAGTAAAATAATAATAGTCAACTCAGTAACAACTCAACAAGTTCAGAAAACAATGTTTCTCTGTTTGCTCACTGAAATAGATAACAGAGTTGTCAGACTATAAAAGAAAAACACACTGCACACTGAAGCTGTGAACAAGTGCGCACGCGCACACACACACACACAACCACTGGCAGTCATTTATCAATATTTCTGTATGTAAAAAAGGTTCAAAGTTGATAAAGTAATGTGCCCCAACTTAAAACAGAAGCTATGCATTACAAGTGGAGATGAGTTTGGTTGTGTATATTTAAAAAGCTCTGTTCAGATTTCTGTATTTTGCTTCAGTTCACATAAACACACCAGCACCAGCTTTACCATAGACTTTGAGGCACATGTTGCCGGTTAGGGCTCCATCAGGGTAGGTGTTGAACAAGCACCGATAGCAGCCCTCGTCCTGCTTCGTTACCCTCCTGAGGACGATGGAGCAGTTCTGCAGTCCTGTCTCTAGAAACTCCACTTTATCCACAAAGGGAGGATAGACCCTGGGGCCAACTGGTTTGTCATAGGTGGCAAGATTCACCTTCCGCTCAGGTAAAACTCTCTGCCATATGACTTGAAGAACATCTTTAGACTGCATGAGCTGACAGCTGAAATGGGCCTCCTCTCCTACTGCTGCTATCACAGTCTGCTGGGTTCGTATCATCTCTGACAGACCTGGGGGAGGAATTGACACAATACAAGCATGCAGACATGTAGGAGATTAGAGTGTGGCAATTGTCAATTTGACCCATTGACAATTTGTGATGCTGTGCAGTCGCGGCAAATCACAACCATAAAGTCATAACAGTTTCACCCAAGAAGAAACTGATATTCTTGTCCAGGAAGTACAAGCTCAAAATTGTAATTTGTAATGTAATCTGCTAAATTACTAATACTCAGTACTTTTCACAGCAAAATGCTTGAACTAGACAGGTAAACAATGTATTCTAATATAGAGACTATAGATTGAATGTTATCACTCTGATCCACATCCTGATTTAATAACTTCAAAACTAATCAAATAAAAAGGACATAACATCAAACCATACAACTATCGTTCACTTTGCTTACAGTAAAGCCCTATAAATACTACTACATTAGTTATGTGTACAGTAATGTGTGTACATTAGTTAACAGACTGTCAAATCACTCTCACCTGTTGGAAAGACGCCCAGCAGGAAAAGGAGTTGGACTGCGACAAAATACATATTTGCAAATGAAATCCTAAACTGTACATTTGTCTAACACCTTTCCATTTGAGTCAAGTTTAGTGGTAGAGTCCTTAAAGACCTTCACACTGTCCACATGAGGAAGGAAAACAACACTGAAACTCTCACCGACACTGGGTGCAAAGTTCACTTGTTAACTTGAGATCGGATCACCCAAATCGGATGTTAATGCCAGGTCTAAACGGGGCCTATGTGGAAAGCTCCTCCTCCTCCTCCACTCTGCCAAGCAATTAAATACTACCACTACCACTACTACTAATAACTAATAACTAGTACTACTATTACTATTACTACGACTACTATAACTATTACTACAACTACTACTACTACTACTAATAATAATAATAATACTACCACTACTTCTATTACTATTACTACTACTACCACTATTACTACTACTACTACTACTACTAGTACTACTACGACTACTATTACTACTAATAATACTACTACTACTAATGCTACCACTACTTCTATTACTATTACTACTACGACTACTACTACTACTACTATTACAACTATTACTACTACTACTACCACTACTACCACTACTACTATTACTACTACTACTACCACTATTACTACTACTACTACTACTATTATTACTACTAATAATACTAATACTACCACTACTACTATTACTATTACTACTACTACTACTACCACTACTACTATTACTACTACTACTACCACTACAACTACTACTACTACTGTTAAAAAGGCCAACTATCCCATTCTATCTTTCATTTACGTTTATCAGTTGCCTATTGGTTATCACAGCTGTCAGTCAACTACCATGGTTGTCCAATCACATATATAATACACCTAGCACTTTGTCCCCGTCCACTGCCGTAATTTCTCATCCAGATTACGGAAAAGCGGAAAATTACCGATGACGGAGACGTTATTCGTTCGGGTGCCGGTAATATCCCAAAGTGTTGTGCGTGCATAAAAACCGTGAGTGTTCAATTCTTGTCATCTGTATGTAACGTGATTGCAGCTGTATGTAAAACACAGGATTTGCTGTTAGTTTAAAGTGACCAGAATTCTGAAATGAAAACCAGGGACATTTCCAGTTCGGCGGTCAATATATCATTAAAATATGCAATGTTATTATCTATGA
This sequence comes from Hoplostethus atlanticus, assembly GCA_034670405.1. Lineage (NCBI taxonomy): Eukaryota > Metazoa > Chordata > Actinopteri > Trachichthyiformes > Trachichthyidae > Hoplostethus > Hoplostethus atlanticus. The sequence goes on along the minus strand of JAXDDX010000468.1, from coordinate 29,506 downwards.
AATAAAAAAGGGGGACAATTCCTGTTTCATGTATTTTGACCACTGTTGTACTGTAATAAACTATGGTGCAGGCCGACTGATAAAATTGGGTACTAACTTTTACAAAGTAACTTTGTAAACCGTGTCAGAAAATCATAGTTTACAGTACCATGGTGAGTGAAGCTATGGAAACTATGGAACACACAATAAAGAAAATGGTCCAACTACAATGGTTCAATACAATGTATTTAATTAGCTATACGTACAAGACAGAGAAGACAGACAAGCAACACTACCAGACTGACACACTGTAACAGACACACTATGACAGACACTAACAAGCACTATATTACAGCAACACTACAGACAAGACAGAACTATCCAATCTGAACAGCCATTCAGTGGTCCTGGTAGTCTGGGTAGAATAAGAGCAGAAGAGAGCAAATGAGCAAAATTTTAAAAAACAGAGACAATAGTATGTGAAATACTAAACATAATAAAGAAATAAGATGATGATGCGATTGGTGACTTCATAATATACTTATACCAACCTAATCTGTATATTTCCTTCTCTTTACCTTTTCACCATCACACTCTTTACTCCCTTAATTTTTCCTTGTCACTCTCTTCTCCTTCCTCTCCAATCTTTAATAATAAATAGTACACTATCAGATAAAATACTTTGCTTGACAGATTCCCATTGCTTTTTGTATTTTATTTTCAAAACATTGTTTGGAATAATAAATTGGCAGGCTCTGTAATCATATCTTTACCTTTCCTCCTCTATCTCCTTCACTCTTCTTCTTATCCAGTCTTCCTCCTCTCCACTCTCTAACAGAAAACATTACGCTAATGTTATCCATGAAAAGTTTTTTATAAACTTCAATGAATGAACTTCAATGAATGAACACAACACATGAAGTAAAATGCATGAACTAGTGTGTAGAACTAGAGTTTTCATACTCAAAATAACTTGTTGCAGCCTGAAACAGTGTGATGTTTGTGTGTGTGATCACAGGGCTTTTCTACTACCTTGTTTTACTACTATTTTTTGGGGGGGCGGTATTTTTTATTTCTACACAAAGTAAAACACAATGTTAATTATGTGGTGTGCGTGTGTGTGTGTGCGTGAGTGAGTGAGAGAGACAGAGAGAGAGTGAGAGAGACACAATGCAAGATTCAGCCTGTTATTTATTTGCAGCCTAGATCGTTACTCTGGTTTTATTTTATTTTTTTAAATGAACTGACGGTGTGAACCTGGGTGATTTATGCAAACAGCCCGTGTTGGCGATCAAACATGGAAATATGCATTCAGCCTCGCGACTGTATTATTGTCAAAAGCACCGCGTCCGGTACGAGCCAAGTTCTCCAAGTAACTCGGCTGACTTTAGATATTTTACAAACCGAGGTAGGAGCGAGCCGATGGAAGAAAACCTAACCGGTGTAGAAGCAGTGAGAGTCGCGAGCTGTTAATCCCTGTGGACAGAGTGGCTGTGACGATGGACAGATTGTGTTGTGTGGCGCGGCAGCAGCAGTGAACTATGTATCGGCTCTGTGTAGTAGAGCAGCTCCGTGTGTGGCTGCCTATCGCGGCACGATGTGGACACAGCTACCCAATGAGGATTTTCCTTCATCACGAGTACAGATATTGACAAATTTTACTCGGATGATACTCGTGCTCGTAAAAAGTACATTATCCGTACCGGATACTCGTTTCATCCGAGTATTCGGCTCAACCCTATTTTCTAGCTATATAATACATTTTGACATTATAACATCACTAGCTAGTATCTCAAACGATTGTAATTTACCTGGCTTGAAACGACGTTTGGGGGATAGTTAGTAGAAGAAGATGAGTGATATATATATATATAGTTCTAGCGAGCAACCCCCTCTGTTGGCCAAAACAAGCACAACGCGATTGAGACGTCAACCGGTAGGGTCTGCTGCCCGGTCTTTCTTGACACGTAAAATATTATTTCACTTTGCGGTCTGTTTTTAACGCACAGTTAAAAACGGGGGACAGCTCCAGCCGGGGACAGGCCACCAAAAACGGGGACGTCTGGTCACCCTATCGTATACATCAGTTAGTAGTAACCGGTGTAAGTTATATGAGGATGGAGACTTTTATTAAAGAAGAAAAGAAAGAAGAAACATTCACATCCACAGAAAGTGAACTGATTGATGATCTGTAACAGCTGTTGCACTGGAAAGACTCGCTCACACAACTGACCAGTTTATGTTTTAACGTTTGGGGAGTCCAGCTTCCTCTGGGCTCGCTGCTGTTTAGGATAGACTTTGTAATTAGCTTTGAAGTTTTTAGTTCATCAAATTCCTGTGGGAAGAGAAGAGTTCTTGCCATGTCCAAACCAACACCCAAATTTCATACGGGGAGATCTGCAGGTCTCAATTTAAATTGGATGGGAAATGGATGGGGCGTGCTTCTTGTTTCAGCCACACTTTGTGATTTATCACTAGCATAGTAGCTTTATCTTCAGCCTGCTGAATCTAGATCATATATAACTATGTACTTGACGTGTGCAATAACATGCACTGATGCAACTAATAAGCTTGTTTGAATTTGAATTCCCTTAAATGAAATAAGAGGGGTGTTTGCATCAGGTGGTAATGTATTTTATCCATACTGAAAAGCTGTTTGTTCTGAAAAGTATTGGGCATAACAGACCCAAGCCAGATACACAAACCTTAATTTGTCTCAACACAATTAAATTGAGAGAGGGTCATGTTCTAAAGGATTCAAAGGGGACTACACAAAACATTTAGTTGTAATTTTCCTAATGTATTTAATATTCAAAATGGAAAAAACAATATATGTAGCCCCAAAAAAGAATGTTGTGTTTAATGTTCCTCTTTTCCTAAATCAGCTTTTTTTGGCCCCTTTTTCCCAATGTTTCTTTTTTCATGTCATCTTTATTAAATTTTGTTATTTATTGTTTTGTTTTACTTGGCCCCAATTTTGTATTGACATGTTAACACAAAACACAAGATGCACTTGTACCCCTAAGGGGCATCTCCCCCAAAACACAATAACAAAATTAAAACCTTTTTTTACACAATCCCATAAAAAATACATTGTTTAAACAGATTTTAAAGTCGGGTAGTTTAAAGGAACCATGTGGGGACACAGAAGGAGTTTTTTTTTTGCCCAGCCTGAATTTAGATTTCTTTGGGGGGAAAGTAAACTTATTATTCAACAAAAAAAATTTTCTATGTTTTCAGTTTTTAAATTGCAACATTTGCAACAAAGACTGAAAAAATACTGGTCGGGGACCTTATGCGTTTTGTCATGGAATAGTCTTTTTTTTTGTCATCAAAAAGCTGCAAAAACCCCCTGGAAAAAACCTTTTAAAAAAAAAATGTATTTTTAAAATTGTTTCTTTTTCGCAGGCAACCTAAAACCCGGGTACTACACATCAAAAAAAATTAAATCTTCTGGAGATTTCTTTGGGTTTTCCGGGCCCCTCACGGGGCAACCAAATCCACAGGGGAGCGATGGGTCTTCAAATACGCACTTTTCATGTCCCCAAACGCCAAGGGTACAGCCCCCCACTGTCATGCTACCGCTGCTCTGTCAGTTTCCAGGGGAAAACAGAAAAAGGGCCCGGTGTGTTTGCAACGTTTTCTGGTGCGCCCATGAAGGGGTTCAAAAACGTTTTCCTGTTTGTGTTCGATCATTTACGGGTTGAAAACTTTCAATACTAGATTTTGTTTAATGTCTGGGGGTGAGAAACACGGGACGGGACAGAAAGACGACAGACAGATAAAATTGGACAGTTTACCCATTACTTTATGATGCTGATGTTGGGAGGCCCCTTTTTTCCGGGGTTTTTCCAGTTCGCCCCAGCACATCTGGCCCAAAGCTGAAGGGTTTCAGTAAGTTCAGGTTCATTTTGTTTTCTAAACTCAATTTTTCCCTTTCTGTCTTGTAGTTTTTTCCCCTCATAAAGGTTGAGTGGGGCCACATCAAAAATTTGCATCTTTTTCTCATTTTTTCCCAACTATGATAAATGTAGTGGTTTGCTTGTACTGCTGCGGGTTTGGGGTGTTGTTTTTCATTTCTTCTAGTGTATGTTCTTCGCTCTGAAAAAACCCGGGTAATAAGCAAAACGGGTAACAGCCTAAAACACAACCTTTGTCTTAAAACCCCTTCTTAAAGGGTTTTAAAAGTGTAGCACCTTTAATTTTAAAAATCAATAAAATCATTGTCACTTTAAATTTGGGGAAAAACCTTGGTAAAAATCACCAAGCTTTAGCTCAGTTACCCGCTGGAAGAACAGCACAGGGGTACCCTTCCAAAATGAACATGGTGGTGTTTTTTATTGATGTTACAGTGCTAATGTACCCCTTTTAAATAAAGGGGCCGGGCCCGGACTATTTTCCATGAAATGATGATAGTTTTTTCAGACTCTTTTTTCTTTTTAAAATTCTCCGGGTTTAAAACAAAGCCCCTGAGGGAAAAAAAGCACCAACAACTGAAACACTCAAGAGTAAGAAACCCATATTTTTTTCGGGATTTTGCACCCCCCTTTGGTTTTTCATATTTTTAAATTCCTTTTTTTCCACGAAATTTGGGTTTGTTGCAAAAATTTAAATTTAAAGCGATAAAAATTTGTACAGGAGAATGTGTTAATAAAAAGGGGGAGATGTATTAAACTTTTTTTTTCCTTTTTATAAAAAGGGACCCAAGAGCCTTTCGTCCCCACAGGAAACCCAAAACAGACCGGGCAACGGTCAAAACTCCTCAGAAGGAAGAAAAAAAAAAACCAGTAGTCAAACCAAAAGGGCTCTGCTTGTAGGGAACTGTTTGGTGATTGATTGGAAGTGATTTAAAGTTGTGTGTGTGAGGGTGATGTCCCCTTACAAAACCGTGGAGACCCCGTTGCCACGGGACCAAAAGACTGTGAGAAAGCGTTTCACTGCTGTAAATGTCAGTCCAGCAATGTACGATCCAGTATATTTTAGAGTTTGTAAATGATGAATTCAGGTCTATTTTTTTTTTTTGGGGATTTTTGGGGAATGAAATATTCTTTGCCCAAAATGTAAAATTTTATATCTGAAAACTAGGAATTATGTGGAAAATCTAAAAGGGGCCTGTTTTTCCATGACGGGGGGGAAATTTTTGGGTTTCTCATCCACTCGGGTGTTGTCTATAATATATTGGGGTGCCCCACTATGCAGTTTGCTGTTCAACAAATGAAATATTTTTCTTTTTTTTACATGAATTTCATTTTTTTTGCTAAAAATGTTTTTGAAAAAAGATTTTTTTTATTTTCCGTTTCATTTGCCCCTGTCAAAATTGTTTGTTTGGGTTTTTATTTTTTTTTTTTACAATTCTTTTTTCTAAACCCTGCTAAATGTGTACTTTTCGGGTATTTTGTCATTAAAAATTGTCAAATAAAATTAAACTAAATTTAAAGGGCCCAAAAGATGAAAAAAAAGGGGGGAAAAGGGAAAGGTTCAACAATTGGGATTTGGTGAAAAAAAAGTAATTTTTTCCCTGGTCAAAAAAGGATTTTTTGTTCTTATTATTAACAAAAATGAAAAACCCTCATATTTAAAGCAATTTTTAAAAGTTCCCTATCTTTGTTTTTGTTTTCCTCGTTACTTTTGAAAATTTTTAAAATTTTTAAATGTGTTCAAATTTCCCAAAAAAGGGTAAAACCGTTGTTTTCATCAAAGCTTTTCCAGCCCTTCCAGGGTCAGATACTAAAACTATTTGCTGCTACAAAACAACTACTACTATTACTACTACAAGTAATATTTTTACTACAAATTCAAATAAAACTTTTCAAATATCGTCACCAAACTATCACTGCCCAAAAATCAAATGTAATGTAACCCTTTTAAAAATTATTTGGGGGGGTTGTCCAGGGGCACAGCAGTGTCACGGGGCCCCGCCACCAGGGGGGCCCCCTTTTCGGGTTTACTGGGGAAGGAAAGGGTAGTTGGAGGAGATCAGGGACCCAAAGGCGAGGCAGAGCGCAGAAACGGGCTGCCCTTTCCCAATATATGAACCATGGATTTCTCTGCTGCCGTCTCACTTCACCTGGAACCCCCCCACCACAAACACAATAACAAAACCCTCTCACGGGGGTAAGTTGGATGTCTTAACCATTGTGTTAGTTTTCATCCCAAACTAAATACTCTCATTGCTTTGTAACTTTTTTACCCCGCGCCCGTTTTTAATGGGCTTTTAATGACTGACCCTAAAAAAAAGATGAAAGGGGGAGAAGCAGCTACAATGGGAAACATTTTTGATGGAAAAATCATTGTTACATCAAATTAGTAGTAAAATTTGGGGTAAAAAAATTAAATGAGGATGGAGAAATTTTATTTAAAGAAAAAAGAAAGAAAAAAACTTCACATTTCCCCCAGAAAGTGAATTGGGAATGATTGATGATCTGTAACAGCTGTTGCACTGGGAAAAACTCGCTCAAAACAACTGACCAGTTTTTTTTTTAAAAGTTGGTGGGGTCCCCGCTTCCCCTGGGTTCGCTGGTGTTTTGGATAGAAAATTTTTTAATTCGCTTTGAAAATTTCCCGTTAATCACTTCCTGTGGGAAAAAGGGAAAAGTTTTTGCCATGTCCCCAAAAACCCAAAACCAGAATTTATCGGCGAGTCGCGGGTTTTTAATTAAGTTTTGGTTTGGAAAATTGGGTTTGGGGCGGCTTCTCTGTTGCCAGGGGCCCCACTTTGTTTATTTATCGCTAGCCCTAGTAGCTTGTATCTTTTAGCCGGGTGATTAGGGTCATATATAAAAATATGTTTTGACAGTGTGCAATAACATAACTGGAAAGCAAAATAAAAAAGGCTTTTTTTTGAAAATTTTAATTCCCTTAGTGAAATAAAGAGGGTGTGTTTTTTCATTTTAGTGTTGTGGGAAAAAGTAATTTTTTTTCCAGAAAAATGAAAAGCTGTTTGTTCGAAAAAAGTATTGGTCATAAAAAACAGAGACTTTCAAGTCCCGATAACCAAACCCAAAATTTTTTCTCAACACCAAATTAAATTGAGAGAGGGTCATTGTTTTAAGGGGATTTCAAAGGGGGACGACACAAAAAAAAAAATTTTTGGTTGCTACTTTAAATTTTTTTTCCCTAATGAAATTTTCAAATTTATTTTGGGAAAAATTTGAAAAGAAATAAAAATACAGAAAGAAAAAGTATACCCTTGTGCGGTAAAAAAACAAAAAATTATATAAACTCAAAAGAAAATAAATGAATCAATATGACAAAAAACACAAGTTCAAAAAAAATAGGAAAATTACAAGCAATGAAAAATAACATGTTTAACAGCAAAAATGCTTTTGTGCAAAACAATATAATTTTGTAGTTTCTTTTCAGGTTTGAAACAGGAAAAATCTGGTGGGGTGGAAGGGGAGACCAAAAACTCACGGGAAAGCCCCTTTGAAATATCCCTCAGGGTAACATAATTCCTTTTACAGATATTTTCAAACTGAATATTTAAATTCCCCAAAAATCTCAAAAGAAAACATGACCTGAAGTTCTTTATTCACCCATCCTAAAATATAAATGGTCTGTAAAAATTTGGGGGGACGTGACGTCACAGCGGGGGAAACGCTTTTCACAGTCTTAAAGTCTCGGGCAACGGTTTCCTCCACCCGGGTTTGCAGGGTACATACCTCACACACACAAATTTTTTAAATTTCCCAAACACTTTTCCCAACAATCACTTTTACAGTTTTCCCAACTTTAAAACTTAAAGGTTTGACCAACAGCCCTTTTTTTTTGTTTCTTCTTCTGGGAGTTGGGTGTAGATTTAACTGTTCATTCTCCTTCGTGACGAAAGGGTCTTTGGGTCCTTTAGAAAAAAAAAGGAAAAACAGTTAATACATCCCCCTCTTTTTTTAACAATTCTCCCTGTACAAATTTTATTGGTAAAAATTTTTTGAATTAAAAAATGGGCCAAATATGAAGACACGTGGGCAAAAATTTAGAATATATGTGATAAGCAAACATGAAAATTTCCCCCATGTAAAGGTACTAGATAGTTAGGTTGGTTTGGGGGAGGAAAAGCCCTTATTATTAGGGGAAAGTAGGTTGGTAGGTTTGATAGGGGAAAATGGCATGGGCAGCATCAGGGATGACAGACAAAAAAGAGTTTAAAAATTGATGAAGAAACCCAAAACAAATATAAGGGGAGTGAAAAATACTTTGTAAGAGAGATTTTACTCTTAGTGTCTTCAGTTGTTGGTGTCTTTTTCCTCTTTTAGGGTCTTTTTTTCAACCCCGGAATTTAAAACAGAACAAGAGTCTGGGAAAAAACATCATCATTTCATGGAGATAGGGCCCCCAGGCCTCTGATTTTAAAGGGGCTACATGTAGCACTGTAAATCAATTTAAATTTACTACCGTTCATTTTGGGAGCTACACGTGCTTTTTTCCAACCACTAACGGGGCCCAAAAACTGTGGTGATTTTTCCAAGGGACCCTTAAGTGACAAAGAAGTATTGATGTTTAAACTTTTAAAAGGGCAAACTTTTCACCTTTAAGAGGTGTAAGCAAAAAGGGTTTTGTTGAGGCTGTTTTCCCCGTTCTGCCCCAAATTTCGTTGTTTTTGCAGAGGAAAAAAACACTAATCCAAAAAGAAAATTTACACAAGGGACACCAACAAAAACCAGCACCATAAATTGGGTAACCTATGAGAAAAAGATGAAAAATTACTGATGTGGCCCCACCAACCCCTTTTTGAAAAGGGAAATACAAGACAGAAAGGGGAAATTGATTTGGATCAACGGGAAAAGGGAAATTGCTGAAACCACTCTCAGCTGGTCCAGATTGCTGAACAGAACTGGGGAAACCCGGGAAAAAAGGAGCCTCCACAAAATCAGCATCATAAAAATGGATAATCTGTCGTCTGTCTATTTCCCTGTTTCTCACCTCAGACATTAAATCAAAAAATTTGTAAATTTTTAAAGGGTTTCTCACCATTTAAAAATCGATCAGAAACAGGAATCGGTTTGTGAAAAACCTCCCTGAAAAGCGCCGGAAAAAAAGTCGCCCAGACCCCCTGGGCCTGTGTACTGTTACCATTTGGAAAACCCGGGCCAGAGCAGCGGTTTTTAGTGATAGTGGGTGTACCCTTGGGGTTGGTGACACTGACAGTGCTTAGTTTGAAGAACCCCCATCCAGCAAATACTGTTGGAGTCGGTTTCCCCTGAAAAGGGGGCAGGGCACCAAAGACGGCCAGAAAAGTTTGGGTTTTGTGATTTAGTCGGGTTCAGGGTTTTTCTGCAGAAAAAGAAACTTTTTAAAAACATCATTTTTTAAAAGGTTTTTACTATTAAACGAGACGCCTTCTGGTCACACCCTTCTTCCTTTTTATTATCTAAGGTTAAAATTAGATTGGGTTCAACTTTATTGTCAATTTTTACAAATACAAATAAAAAAAGACAATGAAATGCAGTTTTTGGGATCTAACCAGAATTGCAAAAAGCGTAAACTGCAGAGTAAAGGGACCCTATGTATAGTTTTTGATAAATATTAAATTAAAAAAAAACAGTAAGGGAAGATTTTGAATATGCTATAAAACAGTATGGATAGTTTTTAAAAAAGTGAAATTAATACTTTTTGATATGTAAAATTTTAAACAATGACAGAAATTAAAAAGAAAGAACAGAGTGAAATGACCCGTTTTTAAAAATTTTACGTATAAAATGAAACTGATTGATTTAACCATTTTAAAAAAATAATAGTCAACTCAGTAAAAACTCAAAAAAGTTCAAAAAAACAATGTTTTCCCCCTGTTTGCTCACTGAAATGATAACAGAGTTGTCAGATAAAAAGAAAAAAAACACTGCACACTGAAGCTGTGAAAAGGTGCGACCGGGGCACACACCCCACACACAAAAAACTGGCAGTCATTTACAAAAATTTCTGTATGGTTTAAAAAAAGGGTTTAAAGTTGATAAAATAATGTGGCCCCCAAATTTTAAAACAGAACTATTTCATTTTCAAATGGAGATGATTTGGTTGTGTTTTTTAAAAAACTCTGGTTTCCCGAATTTTTCTGTATTTTGCTTCAGTTCACATAAACACACCAGCACCAGCTTTACCATAGACTTTGAGGCACATGTTGCCGGTTAGGGCTCCATCAGGGTAGGTGTTGAACAAGCACCGATAGCAGCCCTCGTCCTGCTTCGTTACCCTCCTGAGGACGATGGAGCAGTTCTGCAGTCCTGTCTCTAGAAACTCCACTTTATCCACAAAGGGAGGATAGACCCTGGGGCCAACTGGTTTGTCATAGGTGGCAAGATTCACCTTCCGCTCAGGTAAAACTCTCTGCCATATGACTTGAAGAACATCTTTAGACTGCATGAGCTGACAGCTGAAATGGGCCTCCTCTCCTACTGCTGCTATCACAGTCTGCTGGGTTCGTATCATCTCTGACAGACCTGGGGGAGGAATTGACACAATACAAGCATGCAGACATGTAGGAGATTAGAGTGTGGCAATTGTCAATTTGACCCATTGACAATTTGTGATGCTGTGCAGTCGCGGCAAATCACAACCATAAAGTCATAACAGTTTCACCCAAGAAGAAACTGATATTCTTGTCCAGGAAGTACAAGCTCAAAATTGTAATTTGTAATGTAATCTGCTAAATTACTAATACTCAGTACTTTTCACAGCAAAATGCTTGAACTAGACAGGTAAACAATGTATTCTAATATAGAGACTATAGATTGAATGTTATCACTCTGATCCACATCCTGATTTAATAACTTCAAAACTAATCAAATAAAAAGGACATAACATCAAACCATACAACTATCGTCCACTTTGCTTACAGTAAAGCCCTATAAATACTACTACATTAGTTATGTGTACAGTAATGTGTGTACATTAGTTAACAGACTGTAAAATCACTCTCACCTGTTGTAAAGACGCCCAGCAGGAAAAGGAGTTGGACTGCGACAAAATACATATTTGCAAATGAAATCCTAAACTGTACATTTGTCTAACACCTTTCCATTTGAGTCAAGTTTAGTGGTAGAGTCCTTAAAGACCTTCACACTGTCCACATGAGGAAGGAAAACAACACTGAAACTCTCACCGACACTGGGTGCAAAGTTCACTTGTTAACTTGAGATCGGATCACCCAAATCGGATGTTAATGCCAGGTCTAAACGGGGCCTATGTGGAAAGCTCCTCCTCCTCCTCCACTCTGCCAAGCAATTAAATACTACCACTACCACTACTACTAATAACTAATAACTAGTACTACTATTACTATTACTACGACTACTATAACTATTACTACAACTACTACTACTACTACTAATAATAATAATAATACTACCACTACTTCTATTACTATTACTACTACTACCACTATTACTACTACTACTACTACTACTAGTACTACTACGACTACTATTACTACTAATAATACTACTACTACTAATGCTACCACTACTTCTATTACTATTACTACTACGACTACTACTACTACTACTATTACAACTATTACTACTACTACTACCACTACTACCACTACTACTATTACTACTACTACTACCACTATTACTACTACTACTACTACTATTATTACTACTAATAATACTAATACTACCACTACTACTATTACTATTACTACTACTACTACTACCACTACTACTATTACTACTACTACTACCACTACAACTACTACTACTACTGTTAAAAAGGCCAACTATCCCATTCTATCTTTCATTTACGTTTATCAGTTGCCTATTGGTTATCACAGCTGTCAGTCAACTACCATGGTTGTCCAATCACATATATAATACACCTAGCACTTTGTCCCCGTCCACTGCCGTAATTTCTCATCCAGATTACGGAAAAGCGGAAAATTACCGATGACGGAGACGTTATTCGTTCGGGTGCCGGTAATATCCCAAAGTGTTGTGCGTGCATAAAAACCGTGAGTGTTCAATTCTTGTCATCTGTATGTAACGTGATTGCAGCTGTATGTAAAACACAGGATTTGCTGTTAGTTTAAAGTGACCAGAATTCTGAAATGAAAACCAGGGACATTTCCAGTTCGGCGGTCAATATATCATTAAAATATGCAATGTTATTATCTATGAAATAAAAAAGGGGGACAATTCCTGTTTCATGTATTTTGACCACTGTTGTACTGTAATAAACTATGGTGCAGGCCGACTGATAAAATTGGGTACTAACTTTTACAAAGTAACTTTGTAAACCGTGTCAGAAAATCATAGTTTACAGTACCATGGTGAGTGAAGCTATGGAAACTATGGAACACACAATAAAGAAAATGGTCCAACTACAATGGTTCAATACAATGTATTTAATTAGCTATACGTACAAGACAGAGAAGACAGACAAGCAACACTACCAGACTGACACACTGTAACAGACACACTATGACAGACACTAACAAGCACTATATTACAGCAACACTACAGACAAGACAGAACTATCCAATCTGAACAGCCATTCAGTGGTCCTGGTAGTCTGGGTAGAATAAGAGCAGAAGAGAGCAAATGAGCAAAATTTTAAAAAACAGAGACAATAGTATGTGAAATACTAAACATAATAAAGAAATAAGATGATGATGCGATTGGTGACTTCATAATATACTTATACCAACCTAATCTGTATATTTCCTTCTCTTTACCTTTTCACCATCACACTCTTTACTCCCTTAATTTTTCCTTGTCACTCTCTTCTCCTTCCTCTCCAATCTTTAATAATAAATAGTACACTATCAGATAAAATACTTTGCTTGACAGATTCCCATTGCTTTTTGTATTTTATTTTCAAAACATTGTTTGGAATAATAAATTGGCAGGCTCTGTAATCATATCTTTACCTTTCCTCCTCTATCTCCTTCACTCTTCTTCTTATCCAGTCTTCCTCCTCTCCACTCTCTAACAGAAAACATTACGCTAATGTTATCCATGAAAAGTTTTTTATAAACTTCAATGAATGAACTTCAATGAATGAACACAACACATGAAGTAAAATGCATGAACTAGTGTGTAGAACTAGAGTTTTCATACTCAAAATAACTTGTTGCAGCCTGAAACAGTGTGATGTTTGTGTGTGTGATCACAGGGCTTTTCTACTACCTTGTTTTACTACTATTTTTTGGGGGGGCGGTATTTTTTATTTCTACACAAAGTAAAACACAATGTTAATTATGTGGTGTGCGTGTGTGTGTGTGCGTGAGTGAGTGAGAGAGACAGAGAGAGAGTGAGAGAGACACAATGCAAGATTCAGCCTGTTATTTATTTGCAGCCTAGATCGTTACTCTGGTTTTATTTTATTTTTTTAAATGAACTGACGGTGTGAACCTGGGTGATTTATGCAAACAGCCCGTGTTGGCGATCAAACATGGAAATATGCATTCAGCCTCGCGACTGTATTATTGTCAAAAGCACCGCGTCCGGTACGAGCCAAGTTCTCCAAGTAACTCGGCTGACTTTAGATATTTTACAAACCGAGGTAGGAGCGAGCCGATGGAAGAAAACCTAACCGGTGTAGAAGCAGTGAGAGTCGCGAGCTGTTAATCCCTGTGGACAGAGTGGCTGTGACGATGGACAGATTGTGTTGTGTGGCGCGGCAGCAGCAGTGAACTATGTATCGGCTCTGTGTAGTAGAGCAGCTCCGTGTGTGGCTGCCTATCGCGGCACGATGTGGACACAGCTACCCAATGAGGATTTTCCTTCATCACGAGTACAGATATTGACAAATTTTACTCGGATGATACTCGTGCTCGTAAAAAGTACATTATCCGTACCGGATACTCGTTTCATCCGAGTATTCGGCTCAACCCTATTTTCTAGCTATATAATACATTTTGACATTATAACATCACTAGCTAGTATCTCAAACGATTGTAATTTACCTGGCTTGAAACGACGTTTGGGGATAGTTAGTAGAAGAAGATGAGTGATATATATATATATAGTTCTAGCGAGCAACCCCCTCTGTTGGCCAAAACAAGCACAACGCGATTGAGACGTCAACCGGTAGGGTCTGCTGCCCGGTCTTTCTTGACACGTAAAATATTATTTCACTTTGCGGTCTGTTTTTAACGCACAGTTAAAAACGGGGACAGCTCCAGCCGGGGACAGGCCACCAAAAACGGGGACGTCTGGTCACCCTATCGTATACATCAGTTAGTAGTAACTGGTGTAAGTTATATGAGGATGGAGACTTTTATTAAAGAAGAAAAGAAAGAAGAAACATTCACATCCACAGAAAGTGAACTGATTGATGATCTGTAACAGCTGTTGCACTGGGAAAGACTCGCTCACACAACTGACCAGTTTATTTTTTAACGTTGGTGAGTCCAGCTTCCTCTGGGCTCGCTGCTGTTTAGGATAGACTTTGTAATTAGCTTTTAAGTTTCAGTTCATCACTTCCTGTGGGAAGAGAAGAGTTCTTGCCAGTGTCCAAACCAACACCAGAATTTCATACGGCGAGTCTGCAGGGTCTCAATTAAGTTGGATGGAACTGGATGGCGCGTGCTTCTCTGTTGCAGCCACACTTTGTGATTTATCAGCTAGCATAGTAGCTTGTATCTTCAGCCTGCTGAATCTAGGATCATATATAACTATGTACTTGACAGTGTGCAATAACATGAACTGATGCAACTAATAAGGCTTTGTTTGAATTTGAATTCCCTTAGTGAAATAAAGAGGGTGTGTTTTGCATCAGTGTTGTGTAAATGTATTTTATTCCAATAACTGAAAAGCTGTTTGTTCTGAAAACGTATTGGTCATAAACAGACCTACAAGTCCAGATAACACAAACCTTAAATTTGTCTCAACACAGATTAAATTGAGAGAGGGTCATTGTTTCTAAAGGCATTTCAAAGGGGGACTACACAAAAACAATTTTAGGTTGCTAATTTTTCCTAATGATATATCATATTTATTATATGAACAATATGAATGATAGAATACAGAAAAAAACAGAAAAAGTACTACATTGTGCAGGTGAGAAAACAATAATTATATAAACTCAAAAGAAAATAAATGAATCAATATGACAAAAAACACAAGTTCATATAAATAGACATTACCATACAATGAAATATATAACATGTTGAACAGCAAACTGCATAGTGCACACAATATATGATGTATTATTTCTCAGGTTTGAAACAGGAAACACCTGAGCTGTTGTGAGACCAAATGTCATGGAAGAGCAGCCCTTTGAGAATATCCATCAGGGTGACATAATTCCTAGTTTACAGATATACAAACTGAATATTTAATTCCCAAAACTCTCAAAAGAAATCATGATCTGAAGTTCATCATTCACTATCTGATCCACTACAGCAGTCATAGAGGCACCTATGAGAAAAAGATGACAATTGCTGATGTGGCAGTAGGTGTGAAGTGTAGCACCTTTAAGTTTAAACATCAATACATCATTGTCATATTAATTGCATGGTGGTATAATCACCATAACACATGAGACCATGGTTGATTTGATTGGTAGCCTCTATCTCACACCAGTGGTATTGTTACTGGTTCTCAAAATTAAGACCACATTTCCCATAAACCCTGCTGCTTCCTGTTACAAAGAGGATGTTGCTCCTTTGGTCAAAAGTTTTCTGTTTTGCTTTCCTGAAGAGGATAAACATGTTGGAAGTGATTATTTTCCATCAGTCTTTCTCTCCTTCCACAAACTCTTTATCTTTAGCTCAGTTAGCGCTGGAAGAACAGCGCCCTCTTCCTGTTTTGTGCCGTAAAGCAATCCAGCAGATTTCCCTCCAACTCGACCCGGTGGCACCACAATGTAAAATGAACATGGTGGTGATTTATTGATGTTACAGTGCTACATGTAGCACCTTTAAATCAGAGGCCTGGCCGGACTATCTCCATGAAATGATGATAGTTTGTTCAGACTCTTGTTCTGTTTAAATCTCCAGGTTGAACAAAGACCCTGAGAGGAAAAAGACATCAACAACTGAAGACACTCAAGAGT
This sequence comes from Hoplostethus atlanticus, assembly GCA_034670405.1. NCBI lineage: Eukaryota > Metazoa > Chordata > Actinopteri > Trachichthyiformes > Trachichthyidae > Hoplostethus > Hoplostethus atlanticus. The sequence goes on along the minus strand of JAXDDX010000468.1, from coordinate 13,534 downwards.
AAGACTCTCTCATACTAGTATTATTCACTCTCACGTACTTGTATTGATTCTTCATCAATCTTTACTCTGTTGTCTGTCATGCTGATGCTGACATTCCAGTTTCCCTATCTACCTACCAACCTACTTTCCTAATAATAAGCTGTCTACCTACCAACCTAACTATCTAGTACTCATACATGGAGGCAGTCATGATGCTTATCACATATATTCTGATTTTGCACCACTGTGTCTTCACAGTTGGCACTTTTATCACAAATTAATTTAGCGATAGAAATATGTACAGGAGAATGTGTTAATAAGAGGGGAGATGTATTAACTGTTTTTCCTTTTTATCTCAAGGACCCAAGAGCCTTTCTTCACGCAGGAGAACGAACAGATCAGTCTACAGCCAACTCCTCAGAAGGAAGAAACAAAACTAAACCTGTTAGTCAAACCAGTAAGCTTTAACTTGTAGGGAACTGATTGGTGATTGGCTTTAAAGTTGTGTGTCTGTGTGAGGTGATGTACAGTTGGCGTACTGTGGATGCACCATTGCCACAAGACCGGAAGACTGAGAAAGCATATACTTTTTTATTCATATTCTTAATATATTGTAAATAGGGTTGCTTCTTTAGACTTTTCACTGTAAATATTGTTGCTTCTTTATATTGTATATGGTAAATGGACTACATTTATATAGCGCTTTTATCCAAAGCGCTTTACAATGTATGCCTCTCATTCACCCATTCACTCACACACCGATGGTAGTGAGCTACCATGCAAGGTGCTGGCCTGACCATCGGGAGCAATTTGGGGTTCAGTGTCTTGCCCAAGGACACTTCGACATGTGGACTGGAGGAGCCGGGGATCGAACCTCTGATCTTCTGATTAGAGGACGACCCGCTCTACTCCTGGCTGTTTTTGTTGTTGTTTTTTGCACAATCCCGTAAGCATTGCCACTTTCATTTCACTATACATCCTGTATGTGTATGTGACAAAGTTTTTGAATCTTGAATCTTAAATCATTTCACTGCTGTGGCGTCATGTCCAGCAAAGTACAGATCTTGTATATTTTAGAGATAGTGAATGATGATGTTGAATCTCATGTTGAGCCAAGAGTGATACTGCCATCTTGTGTCCTTTCTGGGGAAGTGCAAGAAATGATGGAGGAAGGCTTGAACTTTATTCAATGGGGTCCGACTGAACGCTGCAATGGGGGTTCAAGTGATGCAGGAAGACAAAGTGCAAGTATCTGCTGGGCCTTGGTGTCGTTTGTAAGTTGTGTAAATCCATCGTGATTATTTTAGTAAGCTGCTGGCTACCACAGATATTATAGTATGACTAGTTATCTGCTCTCACAACATAATAATTATGGATTATACACATTATATACATTTAACAATGCAATGGCACATTATTTATTGATCTTGATCATGTTGTGTTTAATGTTCCTCTGTCCTAAATCAGCATGTTTTGCACTTTTTCTATGTTTCTCTTCATGTCATCGTGATTAAACTTTATTATTTATTGCTTTCTTTTACTTGGCTCATTTTGTATGACATGTTAACACACACACACACACAAGCATGCACTTGTACTCTAAGTGGCATCTACCCTAACACAATACTAAATTACACATTTACACAAGTGAATGAATTGTAGTTGATTGGTGCATTGCTGTAAAAATCCCCCCAAAAAGATTCATTGTATATTGATTCCTTGTCATTCAAAGGTTAGCAGCTACAGTTAAACATAATGAAGTGGCAGTAGAATTGCTTGGCAGGTGGGACTATTTTTTCTATTCTATTTAACTCTTCAGTAAGTGAATTCTAGGTGTTGTTTTTTTTTCAAACTAAAGTTACTTTCAGTTTGGAGAGGGAGGAGTTTCCACCACAGCCTGTGATTGGCTGTAGTGGAAACTGGGAGTTACCTAACTGAAGAGATCACATTAAATTCACGTAGTCCCACCAAATGACTCGCACCTCAAAACAGTTTTTTTTCTCATTGACAAGGAGCATGTCGTCTGGAGGAGTCCTAGTTCTGCTTTGTCTGCTGGGGGTCTCCCCAGAAGGTGAGAGAGATTTTACAGTATGTTACCTAAATGTGATGTGTAGAATGTATAGGACTTTACCTGTAAGCACAGTGGATGATAGTTGTTTGGTTTGATGTAATGGTCTAAATACTACACAGCAAATTTCTGGAGTCGAATAATCTGGAGTTAGACAAAAAAGTGTGAAAGGGTTAGATTTTTGGAGTTTATTTTCTCATTTAGACTCAGTTTGTGTTCAGGGATACTCTTTGGCGGTGTAATATTTCGGTGTTCATTCACGGGGTGTTGAGGAGCCTGAATCAACACCCCTGGTGCCCATTCAGATGTTTTTGTCGCGCCCAGCAGTCTTGACTTGGACTTCGTCGTGAGGCAGGTAAAAATGACATTTTACTTGTCAAACTATATGTCACGCTGTTAGGGATTTTCTGTGTAATATATTTGGATTTGCATTGAACGGATATCGACAAGGTAACGCCTCGTTAATTTCCCTACTAGTTTGGTTAAGATAACAGCCTTGCCAACAATGCGACTCTGTCTCCAGTGTTGGAGAGACTATTTTTCAAGTAAATGCGAGACACGGTCGCCTCAGTTGCTAAACCTAGCCTAGCTAACAAGCTAACAGTCGAGCTGGATAATGTAGGCAAGATAGAATATCGGACTGTTGAGGTCTGCAAGGTCTGCAGGCTTTCATTCTACCTAAAGACCATCAGGTGATTTCACTGATGAACACTCCTTCCAGAAGTTAAGAGGAACTTGCCAGTGAAATCACCGGGTGAGGTGAAAAGTTGGAATGAAAGTGCCATTTGTTGGCCCTCCAGGGCCCCCCAGCATATATGGTAGTTTTGTGGTGGTTGGTTTTATTGTATGTGCCCTGTATCCTGATGTTATTTGTGATCCTCAGATGTTACTGTCCTGCAGCAAGATGGTGATGGACCTTCCTCCCCAAGTCTAACAGATGCATTGTCCATCTCCCCTGATGTCTTCCCCTCACACACAGGCACACGCAAGTTCAAAAGGCCTTACCCCCCCCGCCCCCCCAGTCTGCCACATCTTTGTTTTAATTTTATTTGTCACTTCCATTTGACCACAGTTTCCCAACTGTTTGGCTGCCCATATAGCAGTTTGTTTTAAATGTGAGTTGCTGTAACATGTTTACACTGTAAGTGTATTTAAAATGTAAATTATTACACAAGTAGCCTAAGTATCCATTAAGTTTTGAACTCACTGTATGGATTTGTTATATAAAAGACATTTGTAGTAATCAAAATGGTGGTTTTTTTTTTCGTGTTTCACCTAAAGCCTTTTTAGTTTTGAAATATTAACTCCATAAGTGTTAAATGAAACATACTTGTAAGTGTTGACTGTTAACACTATGAAAGAGTTCACGTTAAAATTAACTCGAGGTGAGAGTTGTATTTTACTCTACATGGGATTAGTGTTTTAACTCCCACAAGAGTTCAGTTTTAACTCCTGAAAAGGGTTAAACAATCAACTCCCAGAAAAGAGTAAACCCCATTCGGCCGGGATTAGTTTTACAGGGTAACGTGGGTAATAAAACATTTGCATGGCTCCTCGGTAATTTCAGTCATCGATCCGGACGGGATTAAAATTTACAGACGGAGGAACGTAATTGTCGAACGTACCCGGATGTTTACGTCACTCGCGCCGAACAGTACTACTAGAAGGAGCGCTTACCGGCAGCCGTCATTATAATAGCCCATCGAAGCAGTTTGCGGGACCTGCCTCGTCTAATCTTCCGCCTTCTTATGGGCTCCCAAGCAGGAGCACTAACGTTGTATTGTACGTTCATCTCATTCAAGAGAGCAAAAGCCTCCTCGAGTGCTTCCATTTCAAAACGATAAAATGACAGCTGGCTAGGCACGTGCACAGATAGGGGCCCTAGGGGGGCTTGAGCCCCTGCCCTTTTGCCCTCAGAGTCAAAAAGTGCCCTTCTTTGGTTGGTGTTAAATTTTATTTTTTCTTTATTTGTTATTGAAATTCTATCAAATATAAAGAGGGAAATGTATAGTAGTATCCACGAAAAAATACAAAAAGTACTCCGCTCTCCAACCCCCCTTTCCAAATGGTTTTGTCTCGATCAATCAACGTCGCATCTTCCGACATTCTGAATACAACTTCAGAACATGAAAAGCACCACATCCCCAGCCCGGTTACGGTGAATGATATCACTCAGGTAGGCACTGTTTTAATTATGAAACCACGATTAAACAACACTTACTTACTTTTATGTTATTGTGGCAAGTTACCACCGTACCGGGGTTCGTGACAGACAGAGACACAAGGCATGAGGAGAGTTAGTTGGCCAGCAGGGCCGTTTTATTATCACCATCAATAAACCCGGCCCCGGTGTTGACGGCAGTTGGTAGCGCCGTCTCCCTCGGCCGACGCACCTCAGTCCTCCCCGGCGGGTCAGCCGCGGAACCCCAAAGCCGGCCAGCCTGCCAGGCTTGCAGGGGCATCCCGCCCCAACCCCGACTGTCACCAGCTCTTCCAGGCGGCTCCCGACTGCACCCCCGGGGACCTCCGTCAGGTTGTCGCCGCGGAGGGAGACGCGCGCTCTCCCACTCCGTCCTCTCCAGCTCGCGCCCTCGCCTCCGTCGCGGCACTCAAGCCGCAGACCCTCGCTCAGACGCGGCTGCTGCTGGCTCGCTGTCCGCTCCTCCAGTCCGCCGGCCCTCGATCCTCCCGATCGCCGCCGGCTCCTGCATCCACGCCGCCAGCCTCTCACACTGGCGCGTCCCTCTCGCTCACACATCCACACACAGGTTAAAAAGGCCCGGCTGCACTCAGCCTTAATTGGCCGCAGCCACTGAGTCCAGCCTAAGGCCGAATCCCAATTCTCATTTTCATCCCTACGGCTTCGGCTTGGCCCTTCGGCTTGGCCCTCAGAACAGAGTCACAAGGGGTAGGGGTAGAAATCTCTCCCTAAGAAATGGGACAACCCTTCAAGACCCTGATACGTCATCGATGACGTTTACATAAACAGACGGGACGATTTTGTTATCGGAGATTACTATGGCAATAATGGTATTATCACAGTGACATTTGCCATTCATCTGATGGAGATAGAAAAGCATGGACGCTCGCGATTCGTTCACAATTTATACGTTTCACGCTACCAATCGATCAAACAAGTCATCAAATAAAAAAGACCACTGCTTCATTACCGGGCCACTTCATGACAGAATAACGTTAGCGGTGCTCTGTAGTCTGCACTGATATTAGAGGAGCCGTAACAAGTGCAGCAACTTCGCTGCTGGACTTTAGTTATATTTCGGGCGTCATATGCCATCAAAGGGGGGAAATGCGACATGGAAATATGTCAAAATGCGGGACTGTCATGCACAAATCAGCCTAAAAACAATGTTGTAACGTTAACTAGGGAGGTAGAGACATCAGCATACTAGCGATTTTTTGTTATGCTTGTTATAAAGAAAAGGTCTATAATACATTGAAACGACATTAAACTAAGATAATACCACGGTTAGAATATTTTTTAAATCTTTATTAACGAAGAAAATACTACATTTGTGGTCACTTTGATGGTAGTGTAGCGTTCGCCATGATCTTCCAGTTGATTCGCAGGTCATTCTGGGAGATTTCTCATAGCCCTCGGTTTGTAGTGTGCCCCTGAAAAATCTCCATTTGGAGGGCCATGCAGCCCTAGCACTTCGCCCTACCCCTCGATCCCAAGAGAATTGGGACACCCCTACCCCTTCACGTGAACGCGCAAAACGGAGGGGAAGGGCTAAGGGGTAGGGCGAAGGGGTGAATTGGGATTCGGCCTAAGCCTACCACCCTCCCTCCCCCCAGTCCGCCACAGTTATATATCCGTTAAAAAACTATGAAGTAGGTCAGTAGGACTTGCCACCTACACGCTGTAATTTCGTCATTACTAGCCTCGGTACTAGCGAGCAAGCAAGCTAGTCTAATTATCATTAAAACGACGTTATCTCGGTCATGCAGGACAACTTACAAATATGCAATTAATTTCTGAAGCAGGTAGTTACGTTTTGCATTTTGGTAGTTTAGTGATTAGTCACCCCTTTTTCTTTATAGCCAGTTGTTCCCGTCTGCACTTAGCGGGACGAAGGCGCCGAGGGTCGACGATCCGCGGTTAACAAGCAGCATACGCGTGTGGATTTTTTTTCCTCATAGTACACAGAAATATAGTGCAAAAATCATTTGAAGTTTTGTGTCCCGACGACTTGAGATGCACATGTATGGGGTCGGATAACTCTCATAAGTCACAAATGAATACAACACGATTCACAAATATATTTTGCGATTTATATATAAATGTGTCTGTTTTTCAATGCACACACAAATGTGTATCGTTTCATATAAATGTAAAACAAATCCACAAATATACTCAGTTAAAAACAGCTGCAGTGTTCATCTAAAACATATTTCAATGTTGTTACATTTATAAACAGATTGTCGAATCTGCGTTTAGAAACCTCCACACGAGTTGTGAACCTCATTACATTTGTGTGTGGATTTTTGAGAGTTTCCTGACGTGGTTAGATTCACAAATGCATTTTTTCTAAAGGGCCTTTCTCTGTAGCCTATCAGACGTCTCTTTCAAGTTCAGCCAATCACACCAGCGTGTGATTTCAATGCTGCGTTCAACGTCCCTAATCCCGACGAGTTTCGCGTCAGGTAGCAGTACTCCAAGTGTAATTAAACATAACACGTTTAGCCAATAATTCCCTTGTCGTTCGTGATTGAATACATTTGAATTATGATCGTCTGATTTTGCTAACAATGTGTTATTTACACAGCTAGAAAAGTTAGCTAGGTAATATTTGAACCATAGATAGCAATGAGACTCGGGCCAGCGCCCACTTCACTGACGGCACAATCGGCTGAGTGTCAGATTCGGCTGCTGTCAGCTGAGCCAGATACAGTGGAGGGCTTGGGTGAATACTGGTTTATTGTCACGGAAAGAGTCTGGCCCGACTGTAGCTTGCCAGATATGGCCCAGATCATGATGTCTGAATTTGGACCAACTCTGGTCAATATTCGGCAGATGACTGTATTTCATTGCCTAGCAACACTATGAAACATATCTGGTTGAGTAGAGGGCTCGAGCTTCAGTTTTCACTTGGCGTTTTGACTCTGCTGCTGCAATCCTTCAGCCTACGAAATGTTGTATTTTTTATTAGTAATTCCAGGTGAGTAACGTCACCATCATAGGTTTGTGTAGTTTAACTAACAAAATTGCCATTTATGCTGTGATTTTACTGTTGTTGCACTCAAATCTTTTAAAAATAAATCTGGTAGAAGCGACCGCTAACGTTACAGCTAAGATAAACTAACATTAGCACGCTAGCGCGACTAGCTAACGGGTGTCAGTTAATCTGATATTTACACTCTTAAAGATTAACTAAGTCTAACGTGACTTTAGTTTGAGTCCTTTGCATCCACTTTTTGAGAGAATATGTATTTTAAGTCATGTGTGTAGCTTCAAAGGGGTCTCTGAATGGAGAAATGCATTTAAGCTAGTTTTTAGAAAGATCATTTTCAGATGTTTCTGTTAGCCGCCAAAGCCACAGAATAAATATGAAAAAAACGGAGAATTATAATTTGGTGCTGTAAAACTTGATTTTGAACCTTTTTTAAAGAGATTTTCTCATATTTGTGGTTGCTGTACTCCGACCAGCAGGTGGCTATCATGGTGTGCGGACTCTACTTGTGCGTTACTGTTATGTTTGTTCATCTCTAGTGGGTGTATGGGTCTATCTGTCTGTCTAGTCTCTCACTCTGTTTCCTTCCCTTGACTCTTTCTCTTTGTGTGAAGGCAGTGGATGAGGAGATCGAGAAATACATTAAGTGATGGAGGAAGGAAGGCAAGAGAGGAAAGACCAGTGAGAAGAAGAGAATGAATTATTTAATTATTATATATACATATATATGTGTGTATATATTCAATATTCTTGCAATTGTTTATAATAAATATTAGAATGGTGCAATTCAGTGTTTGCTGTCAATCAATACCACAACTTTTCATTATCAAATATTTGTGCTTTTTGGGTTTTATACAATATATTGTATGAATGTAAATGTTTGTTAAACTGTGTTGTATATTTTAGAAAATTAAGACAATTAGTTATTTTAGACTATTTACAGGGAATTAAAATTCAGTGAGGATGGAAAGGGAATAGTATATAATCTTAAATCGGGCCTGTTCTGGGGCTATTCTGGTTCAGAATCGGCTTGGATTCGGCAAACGGAACTGGGCCGTCATTCAAAACAAGGTCGGGCCATCTCCGGGGTCCGGTGTCGGGCCAACTAAAGCTGACTCAGCAGGTGAGAACTGGGCCGCAACTGGACCGGCATTTCTTTGCTATCTGGGTATATAATCTTAAATCGGGCCTATTCTGGTTCAGCGTCGGCAGAATCGGCTTGGATTCGGCAGACGGAACTGGGCCGATGTACTCGGCCCGATTCTGGGCAGTCATTCAAAATGAAGTCGGGCCATCTCCGGGTTCCGGTGTCGGGCCAACTAAAGCTGACTCGGCATGTGAAAACTGGGCCGCGATCGGGCCGGCATTTCTTTGCTATGTTAGGCCATTTCGCACTAGCACCCCAAAACAATCTCAATCCGAAACACAGAGCAGTAGTCTATTTGAGTTGCGTCAGGATTGTCCCCTATTGCCTGCTATTTGAGGAGCAAGAGGATGAGGAGAGAGAGGATGAAGAAATCAAACCGAAGACTAAATGTAGAAGAGACTTTGGCATTGTTTCATGAACTGGGTGAAGGGGAATATGTTTGGTGGACGTTGCAGTATGTTTCCCAGTGGGACCTTTGAGGGAGTAACACAGGGGGCGGAGTCCAGTCAAAGACTGTCGCGTGAGTGATACAGTTGTACTGTCTGAGATATGTTTGATATCAGTCAGGTGTTTGAAGATACGTCGTTGTTTGTACTTATTGCTATAATTAAACACTTGAGCGATGTGGACTGGAGCGAGGAGGAGTGTTCGTCTGATTCCGGCTATGAGCCAAAGGGACCGTAGTCCGGGTAGGCATAGGTTATTATTTTTTCACGTAGGCCTAATTTATGTTATTTCGGGTTTAGGGCTAGGTTGAATTAGTTCGCTGTCAAACGGATCGCGCCTCTCTGTAGATTAGATTGGATTGCTCTTTATTGTAGTATAGGTCCTATACATTCATGGAAGCACAGCTGCTTCAAAGTGCAACGTTGTGCAAAGTTTAAAAAATAAGTCGTAAAAAGCGGAAAAATGTAATCTAATGTAATGTAATCTATACAGAGGCGCGATCCGATTGACATAATAACCTATGTCTACCCGGTAGAACGGGGACTACGGTCCCTCTGGCTCATAGCCAGAATCAGACACAGAATCAGAACACTCCTCCTCGCTTCAGTCCACATCGCTCAAGAAGTCTGAGACTTCTCCACTGTTTCAATAAGTGTTTGATTATAGCAATAAGTACAAACAACAAAGTATCTTCAAACACCTGACTGATATCAAACATATCTTGGGCAGTACAGCTCTATGACTGGACTCCCCCCCCCCCCCCCCCCCCCCCGTGTTACTCCCTCAAAGGTCCCACTGGGAAACACGTACTGCAACGTCCACCAACAGATTCCCCTTCACCCAGTTCATGAAACAATGCCAAAGTCTCTTCTACATTAAGGTCGAATCCCATTTCTCATTTTAACCCCTACGACTCGTTTTCGAGTGCCCCTCGCCCTTCGGCTTGGCCCTCGGAACAGAGTTACAAGGGGTAGTGGTTGAAATCTCTCCCTATGAAATGGGACAACTATTACTATGGCAATAATGGTATTATCACAGTGACATTTGCCATTCATCTGATGGCGATAGAAAAGCATGGATGCTCGCGATTCCTTCACGACTTATACGTTTCACGCTACCAATCGATCAAACAAGTCATCAAATAAAAAAGACCACTGCTTCATTACCGGGCCACTTCTTGACAGAATAGCGTTAGCGGTGCTCTGTAGGCTAGCAAGTCGTGCTCCTAACGTTACCCTGCCAGTCTGCACTGATATTAGAGGAGCCGTAACAAGTGCAGCAACTTCGCTGCTGGACTTTAGTTATATTTCGGCGTCATATGCCATCAAAGGGGGGAAATGCGACATGGAAATATGTCAAAATGCGGGACTGTCATGCACAAATCAGCCTAAAAACAATGTTGTAACCTTAACTAGCGAGGTAGAGACATCGGCATACTATAATCTATAATACATTGAAACGACATTAAACTAAGATAATACGATGCTTATAATATTATTAACGAAGAAAATACTACATTTGTGGTTTCCTTTTCTTGCTTGTGCAGCGTCCCCCCCATCTTGACGATGATTGTCGGAGATTTGTCATAACCCTCGGTTTGTAGTGTGCCCCTGAAAAATCTCCGTTTGGAGGGCCATGTACTTCGCCCTACCCCTCGATCACGATCATAATTCAAATGTATTCAATCACGAACAACAAGGGGATTATTGGCTAAACATGTTATGTTTAATTTACACTTGGAGTACTGCTACCGGACGCCAAACTCGGACGTTGAACGCAGCATTGAAATCACACGCTGGTGTGATTGGCTGAACTTGAAAGAGACGTCTGATAGGCTACAGAGAAAGGCCCTTTAGAAAAAATGCATTTGTGAATCTAACCACGTCAGGAAACTCTCAAAAATCCACACACAAATGTAAGGAGGTTCACAACTCGTCTGGAGGTTTCTAAACGCACATTCGACAATCTGTATATAAATGTAACAACATTGAAATATGTTTTAGATGAACACTGCAGCTGTTTTTAACTAAGTATATTTGTGGATTTGTTTTACATTTATATAAAACGAGACGTATTTGTGTGTGCATCGGAAACAGACATTTGTGAACACTAATTTATTTGTGAACCTTCTGTCATTTATATATATATATATATTTTTTTTTTACATTTATATGAAACGATACACATTTGTGTGTGCATTGAAAAATATATTTGTGAACAGAGACATTTATATATAAATCGCAAAATATATTTGTGAATCGTGTTGTATTCATTTGTGACTTATGAGAGTTATCTGACCCCATACACACGTGCATGCTGCATATTCAAGACTCACAAGACAGGACTTGTACTGTGCACAATTTTTTTCACATTTGTGACTGGGAAAAAAACATTTGTAAATTGTATTGGAATCATATTTACTCCATAGTAATTGCCAATATGTAGCAGAGTGAATGTCAAAAGTAAACTTACCAACCCCAAATACACACAGTCAAATCCTACATGTCTTATTATGATACATCTCTATTCTGTCAATTCATCCCCCAGGTCTGTCAGAGATGATACAAACCCAGCAGACTGTGATGGCAGCAGTAGGAGAGGAGGCCCATTTCAGCTGTCAGCTCATGCAGTCTAAAGATGTTCTTCAAGTCACGTGGCAGAGAGTTTTACCTGAGAGGGAGGTGAATCTTGCCACCTATAGCAACGTCTTTGGCCCCAGGGTCAATTTTCCCTCTGTGGAGTTTCAAGAGACAGGACTGCAGCACTGCTCCATCGTCCTCAGGAGGGTAACGAAGCAGGATGAGGGCTGCTATCGGTGCTTGTTCAACACCTACCCTGATGGAGCCCTAACCGGCAACATGTGCCTCAAAGTCTATGGTAAAGCTGTTGCTGGTGTGTTTATGTGAACTGAAGCAAAATACATAGAAGAGAAACATTGTTGATGATCAGATGATGATTCAGAAGTTGACAGTCTGAATAGATTTCTTTGGAGGGAAGTAAGCTGATGATCAACTTATTGTTCAACAAGAAAACACTTCTATGTGTTCAGTATTTAGTGCAACATTTGCAACATATACTGGTCATGGACATTATGCTGTATGTCATGGAATAGTCTTGGAATTTGATCATCAAAAAGCTGCAGGAACCCTGGATAAACCTTTTAAAAACTGATGTGTTTATTGTTTCTTTTTCTGCAGAGCAACCTGAACCCGTACTACACATCACAAAATCAAACTCTTCTGGAGAGTCATTGGTGTCCTGCTCCGTCACGGGGCAACCGACTCCAACAGTAATGCTGATCGGGTCTTCAGACTACAGCACTGTCAGTGTCACCAACGCCAATGGTACAGTCACTGTCACTGCTACCGCTGCTCTGTCAGGTTTCCATGGTAACAGTACACAGGTCAGGTGTCTGGTGCGACTGTTTTCTGGTGCTGTCATGGAGGTGTTCACGACGATTCCTGATGCTGATCGATCATTTACTGGTGAGAAACGCTTTCAATACTAGATTTTGATTTAATGTCTGAGGTGAGAAAGACAGACAGACAGACAGACAGACAGATAAACAGATTATCCATTACTTTATGATGCTGATGTTGTGGAGGCTCCTTTTTCCAGATTTTCCAGTTCTGCTCAGAACATCTGGACCAGCTGAGAGTGGTTTCAGTAAGTTCATGTTCAGTTGATCTCAACTCAATATTGCCATCTGTCTTGTAGTTCTTTCCTCATGAAGGTTGAGTGTGCCACATCAGCAATTGTCATCTTTTTCTCATAGGTGCCACTATGACTGGTGTAGTGGCTGCTTGTACTGCTGTTGGTGTGCTTGTCTTCAGTCTTCTAGTAGTAGTGTTCTTCTCTCTTCGAAAACAACGTAATGAGCAGAACAGGTAACCGCCTCAACACAACCTTTGTCTTACAGCTCTCTTAAAGGTGTGAAGTGTAGCACCTTTAAATTTAAACATCAATCCATCATTGTCACATTAATTGTATGGTGGTATAATCACCATAACACATGAGACCATGGTTGATTTGATTGGTAGCCTCTATCTCACACTAGTGGTATTGTTACTGGTTCAAAATTAAGACCACATTTCCCATAAACCCTGCTGCTTCCTGTACAAAGAGGATGTTGCTCCTTTGGTCAAAAGTTTTCTGTTTCACTTTCCTGAAGAGGATCAACATGTTGGAAGTGATTTATTTTCTTTCTCCTTCCACCATCTCAGAAATCAGAAACAGCTTTATTGCCAAATATGTTTACACATACGAGGAATTTATCTTGGTGATTGGTGCATAACAATAAACATAGAAGAATAAGAACAAAACAAGAATTTGCCGTTGCCACAAACTTTTTATCTTTAGCTCAGTTAGCGCTGGAAGAACAGCGCCCTCTTCCTGTTTTGTGCCGTAAAGCAATCCAGCAGATTTCCCTCCAAATCGACCCGGTGGCACCACAATGTAAAATGAACATGGTGGTGATTTATTGATGTTACAAGCTACATGTAGCACTTTAAATCAGAGGCCTGGCCGGACTATCTCCATGAAATGATGATAGTTTGTTCAGACTCTTGTTCTGTTTAATCTCCTGCAAGTTGAAGGAAAAAGACCAACTGAGAAAAATAAGAGTAGTACACATATATTTGATTTTGACCACTGTGTCTATGTTTTATCATTTTATCAGTATTTGTTTGTGCCGATAGAAAT